>APFE030000189.1:5250-16232 GCA_000404065.3 Pinus taeda
AAAATTAATTAGCTATAAAAAATGTATTAATCACTAATAGATATTGGGGTAATAATAATCATAATAATAATAATAATAATGTTTAAAGGAAACTACATATTAAATTAAAGCTAAAACTAAAACTAAATCATTAACAAATTAAAACATAAATATAAATAAATTATAGCATGAATTATATCATCGTCAAAACTGTCGGCTGTTTTCTCTTCCCAACCCTAACATGTATTTATTAATCCTATTGAGTTCTGACTTATTCATTCATGGATCTAATCCTTATGATGAATCACAGAGGTTGATTCGGAACACTGATTCCGAAAAAACATGAATGCGATGACTCCATAAGATAACACGACACAAAATATGGATCGCAAAAGCCTCAAATCAATAACATTGGTTTAAATTAATATATTAATGTTTGGTCTTATAATGCAAAGCAAATACCATATCAATGATTGTCTCTATTGATAGTGAATTTGAAAAATAATTAATAACATGACCATTCATCAAAGTAGTTTATAGATTAGTTAGTTATAAAAATTAAATAATTGGTAAATGTTTAGAGAAACATTTTCTATCCGATATGGTTAAAATTAAAAAGAAAAAAAGATTCATAAAAAGTAATTAAATGATACAAAATTTTAAATTATATATATACACAAAAAAATTGTTATTAATAATAAGTAATATTTTTATATTATAAATAAAAAATTAATAAGAAAATATAATTTACACATGTAAGGCATGGCATTATTTTTTATTTAAAAAAACAACTTATTAAAAAGAGACATAATTAGTATTGACATAAATTTTAACTTTTTATCTTTGATTATTATTAAAATTAGAGTAACCATATAAATTAAATGACTCACAAAGACATATAGACATCAAAATACTTATCTTATAATACATCTAACATTACCGAGTTTAAAAAAAAACAATACAAAACAAAACAAAAACTTAGCTAAATTATAACTTCATTATTATTAATACTATTATTATCGATTCTAAAAATGATTAATATATGATTTAAACATATATATGCACATTTTAAAATACATGTAACAAGATATTTAATGATGTAGATTCATCTCACTTGGCATGAAGATTCCTAACCTATAAATAGACTTTGGTACAATACCATGGCTTGCTAATTGTGCATGCTCCAAAATGCTTAACTTGTGTTCATATGTTATATGTTTTTTCAATTAACCAATTTAATTAAAAAGGAAGAAAGGGTTTAACTAATTTTTCAATACCACATGCTTAAGAAACCTATAGCTCATTTCATATGACATTTCTTTAATTAATTATATTAAAAGGCCAAAATGGCCATAACAATTTGGAGATAAATCTTAAATATCTTAAAAATTTTATTTTACATATTAAATATCTTAAAATTTTAATTGTTAAAATTTTCTTTAATATTTTTGACAAAATATGTGGTAAAAGATGCCATAAATGACCATTTTATTTATTAGTTAAATTAGACAGATATAGTTTCCATTTACTAGTTGAACTTTGTTAGCATATATTATACAAATGGAACCGACTATATATATCATCTATAGCATTTGTAGCCCTTGTTCAATTGTGGGAGCTGGTTCATACCTTTCAAAGTTCAATAACTAGCAATTGCACCAGAGGTTGCATAGGAAAATTCATAAGACAGTAGCATAGGAAAGAGTGGCATTAAATTGTTACTTTTCCATGATGACAGTGAAAGCACCACTAGGTGTTGTCAAAGGGTGTAAGTAGAATTTTGAATCTTAGTTAAAGAGGGGGCCATGATGATAGTGAAAGCGCCACTAGATGTTGTCAAAGGGTGTAAGTAGAATTTTGAATCTTAGTTAAAGAGGGGGGTCTTAGGAATTACATCATTGACATGACAGAAGTATCCACAGTATCACAGTCTCTCTTTTTTGGTTATTTATTGCAGTTTCCAATGAATGCACTGTAGAGATAGAAAATATATCTATCCTTAGCAATATTTCCATGCCCTCTTGTGTGATTTGAATTCAAGTCTCTTATTATTTGCATTTACTATTCTATCCACCATTCTATGTATCATTAGTAGATTAAATTGCTTTAAAAGATTGCTAATAAAACATAAGAATTAGGGTAAAAGTGATTGTAACAACATATAACGGTGGTAAATTAACAATATCAATGTACCATTCAATTTATTATTAGAACCATAATCAATCACATAAGGAATCAAACACAATATTTATAATGAGAAGGCAGTAGAATATTAGGAGGAAAACCCACCATTAAAAAAGCACAATACTAATATTTAGATCAAGCTAGAAGATCTAGATGTATAATTTTGACTACTCAACTTAAGTGCTTAGATCATCCATCAATCTGTAATTACAATTTCATATGACTATGTCTATTTATAATCTAAATTCATTCCACAATATTAATTGGTGAAATCAAAATTGATTATGCATTATATGCATCGTTACTTTACACAGCTCTGCCAATATTTTAAAATTGGGAATATACATTATTAGGAATCAAAACCCATAATATTACATGGATATCACTCTTTTAATATTTTCTTGTACTACAGTATTTTATTCTCTTATTTTATCACCAATTTCCCTTCCTATTTGTAAAGGATGTTAGCATAATAACAATTCTATAATGTAGAATAAACACTTAAAAGAATCGAAAACTTGAATGCCCAAGAAACCGTACCTCTGGCCATTGATACTTGCTCACACTCTGTCACTATTTCTCTCCCATTTTGGCACTGCCAAAACTCTACTCACTATGATTTAATGGTGTAATACTGAAGGGAATTGAGCGATGAGTTTGGGGACCAAACCGAAGTATTTATAGCCAAGCTTCCATCAAGCAATCGATATCTATGTGTCAAGTGTTCCACAGTTTTAGTTGATCATGGGGAACGTTCCAACTACCCTATGAACGTGGTAGAGAACTGCAGAAGAAGTAATGGACCACTTCAAGAGCTCCCAACAAGAAAGGAATCCCGCGAGACAGTTTCCGTGAGAACCGGATACAAGGAGCTAACATTCTCCCACTTGGTCCATACTTCTAATCTAGTGTCTCATCTTAAAACCCATTGATAATCTATATCAAGTAATAGATACATGAATCATGGCGATAATTCATCTATTGACGAGTATTGTCTTCCATGTATTACTATGTATTTATTTTTATTATATTTTATTTGGCAACAATTTCTTAATGAATAAACCCTATGTTTATTCTTGGTCCTACACAGATGAATTTTCTCAAATCAAATTAAGGTGCACATAAATATGAGAAAAACATCACAATAATTAAGAATTTCATTAAAATAACATTGTCCATACAATGAGAAACTACATAATGGAACCAAGTCCCATATTCACTACATGATCCTTGAATTTCAACGATGGCATGCCCTTAGTCAAAGGATCAGCGATCATCAACTCAGTGCTAATGTGCTCAGTGACCACTTTCTTTTCTTTAACACATTCCCTTATAGCTAAATACTTATTTTCGATGTGTTTACTTCAAATTCCACTTTTGTTGTTTTTAGCCATAAAAACAAAAGTTGAATTGTCACAATACATTATCAATGGCTTAGAGATAGAATCCATAATTATAAGCCCAGAAACGCAACTCTTAAGCCATACACCATGTAAAGTAGCCTCAAAATAGGAGATGAAATCAGCTTCCATAATGGAAGTGGCAGTCAAGGTCTGCTTGGCACTCCTCCATGATATAACTCCACCAGCCATCATAAAAATGTATCCTGATGTTGATTTGCGTGAATCAACACATCTAGCAAAGTCAGAGTCTGAGTAGCCAATTACTTCCAAGTTGTCCATCTGTCTATACATAAGCATGTAGTCTTTGGTTCCTTGAAGGTACCTCATTACTTTCTTTGTAGCTCTCCAATGGTCTAAACCAGGACCACTCTGATATCGTCCCAACATTCCCACAAAAAATGCAATGTCAGGTCTTGTGCAAACCTGAGCATACATTAGGCTTCCGACGACAAAAGCATATGGAATGTTCTTCATTTTTTCCCTTTCAAAGTCATTCTTTGGGCATTGGTTCAAATTTAACCTATCACCCTTCACAATGGGAGCTACACTTGGTGAACAATCCTTCATCTGAAATCTCTCTAAAATTTTATTAATATGGATTTCCTGCGATAGACCCAAGATGCCTCCAAATCTTTCTCTATGGATCTTAATGACAATGACATAAGATGCCTCACCCATATCCTTCATATCAAAATCTTTAGAGAGTAATTGTTTCACCTCATGCAACAAACCCTTATCATTGGTTGCTAGCAAAATGTCATCCACATATAAAACAAGAAAACAGATTTTACTCCCACTAACTTTTTGGTATATACATTGATCCATAATGTTTTCTACAAAACCGAATGAAGAAATTACATTATGGAATTTCAAATACCATTGGCGAGATGCTTCTTTTAAATCATATAAGAATTTCTTGATCTTGCAAACCAATTGCTCACCATCACTAGAGGGGAATCCTTTAGGTTGTTTCATTAAACCTGGATCTCCATTGAGAAATGCCGTTTTCACATCCATTTGCTGCAAATCTAAGTCAAAATGGGCTACTAATGCCAAAATAATGCGCAAGGAATCTTTCTTAGATATAGGAGAGAAAGTCTCTGTGTAATAGATTCCTTCTTTCTGAGTGAATCCCTTAGCAACGAGTCTTGCCTTGTATCTCTCAATGTTACCCAATGAGTCTTTCTTTGTCTTAAAGACCCATTTACATCCAATGGCTTTTGCACCATTAGGCAACTCAACAAGATCCCAGACTCTGTAACTCTTTATAGAATTCATCTCTTCCATCATGGCATCGTACCATAATTCTGATTCTTTGCAACTCATGGCTTGTGAAAAGGACTCGGGATCATTTTCAGCTCCAATGTTGTAGTCAGATTCTTGCAGATACACAACATAATCATCAGGAATTGCTGATCCCTTTGGTCTAATAGATATTCTTAATGTTGTACCATCATCTTCCTGAGAAGTATGTGGTTCAACTCATTGTTCAAAAGTTCTTGGCAACTCTTGAACTACCTGATCTACTGGAATATTGGCAGCAGCTTGTGGAACTTCAACAATTGGTTGTTTAACACTAGTTTGTACTTGAGCGGTGTTGTGAACAATAACCAAACTATCACTTGAGGTGGAAGGTTGAGATTTTGAATGATCCTTCTCAAAAACTATGTTCTTGGTTTGATCGCTCCCACTGATCAAGTTATTTTCAAGAAACTTAGCATTTCTTGATTCCACAATCCTAGTGTTGTGAGATGGACAATAAAATCTATAACCTTTAGACCTTTCAGCATATCCAATGTAATACCCACTAATGGTCCTTGGGTCCAGCTTCTTCTCTTGTGGATTATAAATTCTCACTTCAAACAGGCATCCCCAAACGTGCATATGTAGCAAACTCGGTTTCCAACCTTTCCATAATTCAAATGGAATTTTAGGAACAACCTTGGTTGGAACTCGGTTTAATATATACATTGTCGTCTTAAGTGCTTTAGTCCACAAGGATTTAGGAAGATTGGAGCTACTAAACATACTCCGCACCATGTCTAATAATGTTCGGTTTCTCTTTCTTCTACACTATTCTGGTCAGATGAACTAGGCATGGTGTATTGGGCAACAATCCCATGCTCTTGAAGAAATTTTGCAAATGGCCCAAGTGGTTGTCCATCCTCTTTGCATCTACCATAATATTCTCCACCTCTATCTGATCTCACGATCTTAATTTGCTTGCCGCATTGTTTCTCTACTTCAGCCTTAAAGATCTTAAAGGCATCTAATGCTTCGATCTTGTTATGAAGCATGTAGAGATACATATATCATGAGTAATCATCTATAAAAGAGATGAAGTATCTCTGACCATGTGAGTGCATGTCTGGACTACATATATCAATATGTATGATTTCTAATATGTTCGAACTCCTATTGGCACCTTTCTTTGACTTGTTGGTCGTCTTTCCCTTTATGTAGTCCACACAAGTTTCAAAATAAGTAAAATCTAGAGTATTAAGTACCCCTTCATTTGCTAATCTTTTAATTCTTTCTATGGAGACATGACCTAATCTCTAGTGCCATAATTTAGAGTAATCCTCATTAATAACACATCTTTTAGTGTCGGTGTGAACATGAATTGAATCATAAGTGGCATTGTTTTGTAAATTAATGCAGTAAATACCATTAGACAAAGTACCATTCCCAACACAATCAGATTTATAAAATAAACTGAAAGATGTTTCTGAAAAGTTAAAGGAATATCCAAAAGGTACAAGCCTTGAAACTGAAATCAAGTTTCTAGAAAAACTTGGAACAGAAAATGTATTTTCTAATTCTAAAATAAAGCCACTACTTAAAGTTAAATAGCATGTTCCTATAGCTTCCACATGCGAGCCCATCTTGTTTCCTGATAAGATGCTTTGCTCACTTCCCACTAGCTTCCTTAGGTCTTGCAAACCCTACAAGGAATTCGACATGTGAATTGTTGATCCAGAATCAATCCACCAGGTGTTAATATTGGCATTAACCATATTAGATTCATAACAAACAAAGGAGATTGGATTACCTTTGTCAGCAAGCTATTTCTGAAATTTGGTGCATTCCTTCTCCATGTGTCCCTTCTTTCTACAGAAGAAACTTGGAATCCTTCTTGATATCAACTTGGGAGGTACTTTACCTTTCCCTTTCTGATTGGCTTGAGATTTTCCCTTTCCACGCATTGCCAGCATTGCACTTTCTCCTAGTTCCATCACCAGTCTCCCTTCCTCTTGAACACACATGGTCATGAGTTCATTAATTGACCATTTATCCTTGTGTGTGTTGTATGATATTTTGAAGGGTCCGTATTGGTGCGGAAGGGTGTTCAGGATGTAGTGCACTAGGAAGGACTCCAATATTTCAACCTTGAATTTCCTCAATTGAGCCACAGTGTCCCTCATTTTCATGATGTGCTCATGCACAGCTTTCACACTGGTGAGCCTTAGGGATGAGAACTTCATGATTAGTGTGCTTGCTAGTGCCTTGTCTAAAGTGACGAATTGATCATCAATGGCTTTCAGCAAGTCTCTGACCTTTTCATGCTGATCAACAGAACCACGAATACCAACAGAAACTCTAGTCTTAATGAACATCATGCTTAGGCGTTTAGATCTCTCCAATCATTCATAAATCGTTATCTCTGATGCAGTGCTGGTATCAATGAGTGTTGGTGGTTCATCTTTCCTAATAGCATAGTCAATGTCCATCCACCCTAAATGAAGGAGAACTCTCTCCTTCTAGGCCTTATAGTTATCTCCCTTAAATTCAAGGATATCACAAAGAATATCAGAGAACTTTGTAGGTTTTACAACTGCATAAAATTAAAGATTACATGCGTATGTTAAAATTGAGGCCTAAATAAAATTTCATGCTTTACCAATGTAAATCATGCTTAAAATTGAATCTAATGACATAAAAATTGTCTGTGGGCTAAATTTCCAATTCAAGCAGATTCAATTATTCTTTATGATAGAATTTATCAAATTATTCACTTAATTCATAATTCTAAAGGGTATATTATGATTATAATTTGATATAAATTCTACCTTAGATTTAAACTTTATGATAAAACTATTAATTCATAATTCTTTTGGTAAGTTATGAATAATTTGATATTTTATCCTAATTAATTATATAAATATAATAAAAATTCTTGTGGGATAAAATTTATTACATTAAGTATAATTAATTACAATTAATGTCTAAATATTCTTTATGTGATCCTAATCAATCATAATATATAATATTATTTAATTAGAGATGTTGTGGCTATTCTCTAATCAATCAAAAATTATATGGATCACTAGATATTATTTCTTTTATGCATAAAAATTAACTTGATATGAGAATAATTATCAATTGCATAAATTAAACTATAATATTCATGCATAATATTCAATGATGGGTCTCATATACTTATCCAGAATAACATGTATTAATTAGAGAAGAAATAATCAATTCATGCAAAATATGAGCATAGTTAATAAATTTGCACAACAATTATCCAAATAAATATAATTAAACCAAATAAATATTATAAGCATAAAAATTGAGCAAAAATTAGACATTTTTCAAAATAAATGCCTTAATTCAGAAAATTCTCAAAACATGGCATTGAGCCAAACCGATGGCTCAATGACTTGCCTTCATAACCTGATCTTATGGGGCTTTCTTCTCTAGTTTGGGAAAGTAGAATACAATGGTGAACAGGAGCTTATGGATGGCTGGATTCTTAGTTTCTCACTAGAAAAGTGTGTGGATAGCCAATATAATACTTTCACTACTGTTTTTACATGCTGGTGTTATTTCTCATAATTTAGTCAGCACTTTCTTTGGGTTATTGAAAGTCTCTAGAGGTTTTATAGCACTTCCTCTTATGGCTTCTCTCATGGCTTTCATTTTGTATAGTAGTGGAATCAACTATGCACACAAAGCCATCAGACTTCTTGCTTCCTCAACATTACCAGTAGGAAAATGCAAGGGAAAGAAAGAGGGTTGGGCCATATGCATAAAACCTCCGAAAATAGTTTCTACATGATTTCTAATTCAAAATTTAATGAAATGGAGCATAATAACACGGAGACAAACAGAGACAAAACGGCATTCATAAACACCAAGGTAGACCAAACAAAGCATGTCTATAAACACCAAGGCAGAGATAAAACGCACTCCGATACCAAATGTTAGCATAATAACGATTCTATAATGGAATAAACACTTAAAAGAATCGAAAACTTGAATGCCCAAGAAATCGTACCTCCGGCCATTGATACTTGCTCACACTCTGTCATTGTTTCTCTCTCCCATTTTGGCACTTCCAAAACTCTACTCACTCTGATTTGATGGTGTAATACTGAAGGGAATTGAGCGATGAGTTTGGGGACCAAACCGAAGTATTTATAGCCAAGATTCCATCAAGCGATCGGTGGCTACGTGTCAAGTGTTCCACAGTTTCAGTTAATCATGGGGAACGTTCCAACTGCCCTATGAACATGGTAGAGAACTACAGAAGAAGTAATGGACCACTTCAAGAGCTCCCAACAAGAAAGGAATCCCGCGAGATGGTTTCCGTGAGAACCGGATACAGGGAGCTAACAAAGGGATGTATTGTATTTTTCTTATATTTCCATATTTTACATGTCTTGTTAGGAATCAATGCCAAAAGTTTTCTTGAGATTTATATCTCTTTGTGGAATGCTAGGATGAAATAAAATCTTGCATTGGTGGCATTACTAGAAAACAATAAGCCTGAGAAGGAGTCGCAAAAGATCTGTGTTACTCAACTTCAGGAGTTCCTTGGAGATAGTATGTGGCATTATCTATTTTTTTCTTTAAGATTTCAACATTATTGAGCTTATTATTTAATTAGAATTTCTAAAGGTATATCTAAACTTTTAGACGAGAAATATTTCCATTTCCTATATATGTGTAGTTTGTGGTTTGTTTTTATAACTCAAATGGAAGATAGCATGAATTTGGCATCTGAGGATGATATAAAATTTAGGAATCATGTAGATTCCACTATTATTTTCCTTAGTGACTTTGCATGTATGAGTTCGTTTCAGAATTAGAGACTTCCTAGTGCTATTGTTGATGTTTTTCCTGAACATGATGAACATGAGCGAAGTAATGATAAAGCTGCCGACCAAAACTCTAAACACACAAGGCAAATTATTGAATCTCCATCATTTACACATGGTGAAGATTTAAGAGGTATTTGCAACAGGAGGGTTAGGTCTCCTAGTGATGATCTATCAGTATTAGAGAGTTAGAAGGAGATATCCCTGTTAGGATATTCCGACACATAGGAAATAGTTAAGTTCAACTTGGTCTAGTATAGAGTTAGGTAAAGTGTTTTTCTTTACCGTTGTACATTTTTTAACTTACATCTGACGGTCACGATATGTAGTGATCCGATGGTTCATTCTCTCCTCGGTATTACCGACACTTGATCCGTGGCTTGACACCCGATTGGTCCATGAATTCTATTTAAAGCGCATGGAGGGTCATTTGTTGGTTAACCGTGCATGAGAGAAGCTTATGTAAATTTTCATTCTTTTATTAATAAATTGCCTGTAGTAGCCACGTTGGCGCAGGCCGTGGACTGTTTCCCTCTCTGAGGGTTTTAACCACGTCAAAATACTGGTGTATTGATCTCTGATCTGTTTGTGAGCGGTGTCCTTTTGGTGTTCTGTCTGAGGAACTTACCCTGTAAATTCCTACATGGTATCAGAGCTATTTGAGGGCCGCGTCCGTTGGTGATCCAAATCTGAAGCCGGTAGAACTGCATGCGGCTGTCGTTTCCTAGATCTATTGTTTCTGACTGCTTTCGGGCCGAGAGGACTGCTCTGTTGTGTTCGGAGCATCTGTTCCAGTGAGGAACCCCTTTCGTTTCACGCGAAAAGGTTTCTGGTAGCCCTATCTGCGTTATTTTTAAGATCTGGAGGTATACAGTGTTTATTTGCAGTTTACTATTATTTTTCTCTCTGCTTATTTCAGTTTCGGTTTATTTAGCTTTTTTTTAACCGGATCTATACCTTTTATTTCTGCGTATGCTCTTTGCCCTACGACTCTATGCGATCTGGGCAAATCAGAAACAGAAAGGAAGGATTTTTTCTCATGCGTATGCTTTTTTCCCTGCACCTTAGTGTGATCTCGGAAAATCAGAAACATTGAGAAAAATATTTAGTTTTTCGGCTAAAGCTAACTTTGAGCCACAAGGTTCAATTTTTTTTTTAAAATATTTAGTTTTTTGGGTAAAGCTAACTTCGAGCCATAACGTTCGTTTTTCTTTGCATATTCGTGTTGGGTTTTGTGTTTTGTGTTTTGTAGGGAAAAACAGCTTTCTCAAGGCAAGCACGAAACCCAAGAACCCCCCCCCCCCCCCCCCCC
>APFE030000197.1:1535-20287 GCA_000404065.3 Pinus taeda
GGATGGCTATATATATATATATATATATATATATTCCCAAAAAGCATAAAAGATGTGATAACTTTTAAAACAAGCAAACATTCCAAGTACATGGTCCAATTGCCAAAATAAAAATATCATACTAGACCAAAATCACATATATCTTTATTGAAAGTTTCTATACAAGACTGGCGGAAAACAGTTTCACAGGTTTTCCTAAGGCTTTTGTACTAGTTCCCATATGTGAAATTTAATCAAATAGGGGAAAGAATAAGTCCAAGTTCTGGTGACAAAAAATAATCCATCTAATTCCAAACAGTTCCAGAAAGAGTACATCATATTTTGCACATTCCGTTGCATACCCAATAACAAACTACAACGTCAACAGTACACACCGAAATCAACACATAGTAGCTTAAAGAAACATGCCAGAGGATTCAACTTGGGGCGGTGTAATTTTAACCCCGATAGTCTACCTTCGCTATCTGCTGGAAATAGTTTCATATACAAACAGGGTCATGTACAAGTGGCATTTTTAAATTTTATTTTGCCAATTTGTAGCCTAACCGGAAAGACAGAATGACAGGGATGTCTCGGAGCCCCTGAAAAATCAAAAGCCCGTGGAATCGGTCCATTAAACTTAGCCCAGAAAGAGGGCACGGTCCCCTTAAGTCCCTGAAACGTCGGATCAGTAGGTATGTGGGGTTTTAAGGCAGGAACGCAACCCCATGCAACATAGATATCAACCATTCCTTTTGTCAAAGAAGACTTAGAATGAACAGGCTCAAAGATGTCCATGTACAATAAATTCCAAAACCCACACTAAAATGAGAAACACTGATTAGCTCCCCAATAGAAACTACATCTTTTATTTGGAATATATAAATCTGAATAATAGGAATAAATGTGGCCCAAGGAACTCGACATGGTCACTTGTAGTGAATATTTACTTTTTGGGTTACACTATCAGTTGATTCACTGGATAACTTACAAAGAGCCAAAAGGAAGAATGATCTCCCAATCAGCTTAAAGATATATTTATAATACCTTTGAATCCAGCTACAAAACTAACCCTCACCTACCTGTTTTGGGAATTTGAATATTAAAAAAAAAAAAACTATTCTTTGCCTCAAAGAATGAAATAAAGTTCAAGCTTGCAGCCACTCCTTTGGATTGATGCAGGCATCCAGTAATTTCCATTCCTCGCTACCTTCTACTGGTCGCTGCAAGATATTAATACAAGAATAAGAATATCCCAAAGAATCAGATTTAAGGAAAAAATGTACTTTTGTATAATAAATTAATGTAGATGCCATATAAAGATTAGCAAGTGAGACATACATGATCATACTCCCACCGCGCAGTCAAAGGCAATGACATCAAAATACTCTCTATTCGTCCTCCTGTCTTGAGTCCAAATGTAGTACCCCGGTCATAAACCTGGCCAAAGAAATTCATTAGCTTCTTATTCTAAAAGAAACCGGTGCTCAGTGAGTAACCGCTATCGCCAACAATAAAAAATGTTTCTATAATCTTCTGATGGTCGCTAACGAGCAGAAACCCAGACACCCACAGAGCTTCCAAAAGCAGCCGTTCAAAGAACAACTTACCAGGTTGAACTCAACATAACGACCTCTTCTCAACTGTTGCCAGGACTTGTGATGTTCTGTGAATGGCATATCCTTGCGCTTTTCTATTATTGGTATGTATGCCGGGATTACCGAGTTTGTACACTCTACAGAAATGAAAACAAGTTATGAGGCTTCAGCATTTAAGTTTTGCAAATAGCATTAAGCAAAATTCACTATGAATTCATATAACCTTAAAAATTCACTGTATCTTCAAACTTAAGGTATATATACATATACATATAGACTTGATTTTGTATTTTTCAAGTTTAACAATAAAACTAATTTTAACAAATTTTTCACGAGTCCAGGGAGTCTAATAGCCGATTAAGAACCAATTTTAACACATTTGATTTTTCTTAAAAACTGTTGCCATATTTGGTGAGTGAGCCCTCGAGCCAGGAGACTACCACTCATTACTGAGCTCCATTCAGCAAATGGGCCTGAACTGATGATCTAAGCTGATAGAAACAGTACATCTTTTTATATGAGAAAATTTCTAAAATCAAATGAATTTTGAAATTGTGATCCATGAGAACTAAACCGGAAATGAAAATTCAGCATGCCATCCGAGGCTTAAAGTCATGACCATCATCATGATCTGATACCCTACAAAACACTGTTGACTCAATCTTGGTGAACAGGGATGAAAAAATGTTCCCAAAATCCATGGAAAACTTCTTGATAAAGCTTCTCGTTGATTTGAAACCCCACATCAAGGGATGTGGATTTGTAGTCAGATACAACTCAATTAAAATTGCAGCGTAATTCTGGAGAATGTTCTAACAGCCAGTACAAGTTGCTCATATCACTTACATGATTCAATACATTGGATACCATGTAACAAGAAATCATGATCTGTAAAAATGAAATAAATTTGACTGCCATTACATAACACAGCCTACAAGAACATTTATAAACATTGGAGAGTTTTTGTTCACAGGTGGGGATGGATGTGAACACAAGTAAGACTAAGGTGGTGTTATTTCTATTTTAAAAAGAAACTAAATCAGACCCACTCTAGACAGTATCTGGGTTTCTCAATGAGCAACTTAAGTCCCCAAGATGCTTGGGATCTAGCCTCCTGGGCAATCTGGACATTGCAGTTGTCTGGGGATCGGTTTGGGCTCTCTCCAAGGAATGTCGGTAGAATGTTGGCTCAAAAGGCCCTTTATGGGAGAGACTTATGGGATTCAAACTCTCAGCAATGGCATATGTGGAGGACATTTGACCATGTCAAAAGCATTCTGGTGTGGACAAGGTCTCTCTTGCAAATATTTTGTCAAATGATTCTGAACCGTTGTTCATATAAAATGCAGATGCAGGGGACAGGTTCTATTTGGAGGCATTGGAAATGGCAAGGTAAGAGTCTTATTTATACTTACCTATTAGATGAAAGGAAATTATGATTTGGTGTGACACTCCTCTAAAACAGGGCTCTGCTTTACTAAAAGGTAAGGACATGGAGATCCAGTGGAGAGATGGTTGTGGCTCTGTCAATCATTTGAAAGGCTTGTGACTTCTTTAAACATGAAATTTAGGATTGGTTATTGCTTCATCATGGATTAGCTGTCAAGACTAGGTTGCACAAAGTTAGCATTACTAGTTCAACATGCGGTGTATGGTAAGGAGAAGTCATTGCAACATGTTTTTTGGAAATGTCAATCTTACCTGTCCAGGCTGACACGGGTCAGGAGAGAGTTGGCTGCTGTTGGAGAGACGATTGCTGAGGAGCTAGTGAGTATAGCCTTGAATGGTTTTTCGAAGCGTTGGGAGGTCCTTTGCAAGTGTATTATGGGTCAGGATCACCCGCCCAACTGGGCGAGGCTTTGGGATGATTTTGTCCAAGAGGAGATCCAAGAAAGTGGCCAGCAAGGAGATCAAAAGAAGAGGTTTGAAGGAGAAGAACCTTGCTCTGACAAGCAAGGGTAAGCAAAAGGCCAAGAAAGGGCAAGCAAGGGGTCCTCTTCCAAGAATGGGAGGAAGAAAGATCCAAGCAAGGTTAAATGTTTTGCATGCCATCAGCGAGTCACTACGCCAGTCAGTGCCCTAACAAAAGAAGGGCAAGCAGAAGAAGCAGGTTGTTGCTACCGCAGAGGTGGACAAGTTTGTAGCACGGTTCAAGAATGAGTTTTCGCTCATTGCATGTCTCTTGAGCTCAGTTACCACTAGCATGTGGTACATTGACAGTGGGGCTTCTTGCCACATGACGGGGGTCAAAGAGTATTTTACCAATCTGACGGAGGAAGAGTTGGATTTCTACATAGAACTTGGAGACAATGCCAAAATACCATCCAACTAGTATTGGCACAATCAAGTTTCAAAGAAAGTTCGACAAACCCTTGTTTGTGGAGGACGTGTTGTATGTTCTGAGTGTTATGAACAAAATATATTAAATATAAATAATGATGATAATTGTAATAATGATTAGTTAATTAGTAATTAGTGTTGACGAGGTATGTCTAAATGGGACATGATTTTCCATGAAGAGGCACCTGCCTAGTATATAAGCAGGCCCCTCACTCTCATTTGTAACATCATTCTTATTCATACATTTTATATATATGTTGGTATCCTCAATGGAGATCTACATATTCCAAGTATTTTGGAGTATTTAACTTGAAGAATGGACTTTGTTCATTACATTTGGTATCAGAGTTGTTCGATCTTCTAGCCGCTCAACCGCCGCACAAGAGCCTCATTCTTCGATCCAAGTCTTTGACCATCAAATTCATCAACATTGTTGCCGTTGAAGCTTTTCACTACCAGAATTTGGAGTTTCTCCAAATCACCATTTAAGCCTTTGGCCACTTACAAAAATTATTAAAAAAAAAGGGAAGAAGTCAATAATAATTGAAAAGTATATATATATATATATAATATATATAATATAAAGACTGAAAAAAAAGAGATAAATTGCAAAAAGAAGATATAAAAAAGAATAGAGACACATTTTTATAACAGTAAAAGGGGATTACTTGGAAAAAAATGGCATATATTCCAATTCAAAATTTTATTTCAAAAGGGGTTTGAAGGAATAACTTTCAATGCTTTAATATAAAAATAAAATAAAATAAACAAAAAAAAGAGGAGGGAAATTAATATAAAAATAAATAAATTAAGAAGTGGATATTTGAAGAGAATTATAAAGGTAGTAAAAAGAGAATATATTTGTATATTCTCAAAGCTTATATAAGAAGAAAAGGAAGCAATCAAGATGAGTTCTACACAACAATCATTATTTTGGACTAAATGTTTGTTTCGTATAACATACATTGAATATCTTTGGATTTATAAAAATTGTGAATTATGTTATCCAACATGTGGAAAATTATTCAATGCGGAAAAATGTCAAGATGATGTATTAATGCAAATGACAGAACGAGAGGAAAAACTTGCAAAACTGGAACAAAAGTTAATAGAAAAAGACTAGGAAATTTTGCGTCTAAGGGACCATAGCCAAAAATTACTTGTGAAGGTCAAGTCCAAAGAACGAAAGAAAAAATTAGAAGAAGAAAAGGGATGTGTCGAGAAGAAATTCAATGAGATTCTATCATAGAAGGAAGAAAATTTGCGCTTAAAAACCTTGAATCAAAGGTTATTGGAACAAATCAGAGATCTAAAAAATGAGAATCTTAAAAGTCAAGACATTGAAAATAAGGTTGATGAATTAGAAACCAAAGAACTCTTACGCCTCAGAAACCATAATCAAAGTTTACTCACTCAAATTAAGAAACTTAAGGATGATAAGCAATCATTAAAAAATAAGTTAGAAGAATTACTCACAAAAGAAGTATCAAAGTTTTTAGACGTAACAATCCAAGTCGAAGAAAAGGAAACAAACACAAATCTCATTAATCTCACAATTCAAACAAATCCAAACCCAACTGAAGTAAGGACGTACTCAAAAGTTGCAGTTCAAATGATGAAAAAACCAGGTGAAGATTTTGTAACCAACTCGACAACATCAGAACCTGAAGTAAGTCTAAATATTGCCACACACATGATAAGGGAAAGACAAACTCCTTATCTACATCTGAATCATAAGAGCAAACATTCGAATCAGTCTGTGTATCTGTATCTCTCAAAACAAAAACAACAAACTTATGTTCAGAAGGATACTGAAGTGCGCACAATTCAGTGCAGTGATAGAGATTCATCACAAGTTTCTAGTAATCGAAAGATTCCACAAAAGATTAATTTTGGATGGTCAAATCTTTTCTCCATGCGACAATTTCATATATCACTCCAAGGATCATATCAACTTGTATCAACGGAGATGACAGTTCTGAGATGAGAAGACATTCAAGACAGAAAAAGAGATCAAGCCTTTTCATCAACAAGCTTTGAGGACAAATTTTTTTAAAGGCGGCAATGTTATGAATAAAATATATTAAATATAAATAATGATGATAATTGTAATAATGATTAGTTAATTAGTAACTAGTGTTGAAGAGGTATGTCTAAATGGGAAATGATTGTCCATGAAGAGGCAATTGCCTAGTATATAAGCAAGGCACTCACTCTCATTTGTAACATCATTCTTATTCATACATTCTATAAATATTCTTGTATCCTCAATGGAGATCTACATATTCCAAGTCTTCTGGAGTATTTAACTTGAAGAACGAACTTTGTTCATTCCACTGAGTATGACAAAGAACCTGATCTCAGTTGCTATCTTGGAGGACAAGGGTTACAGTGTGACCTTTGACGAGGATCAAATGTATATTCGGCCAAGGAACTCCAAGACAACGAAAGTGATAGGGGTCAAGAAGGGCAACTTGTTTCAATTATAGTTTGAGCTAGCGCGTGCATTGGTGAGTTGTAGCAAAGGGTTGGGAGAGTTACGGCACAAGAGGATGGCACAACATCATGGAGTGTTTAATGTGTTCAGGGAGATAGTGATGGGGCTGCCAGAACTAAAGGTCAAGCAACATGAGGAGTGCAAGGGTTGCACACTGGCTAATATGCTAAGACCAATTTTCTAAGTAGTGACACTAGGTCTAAAGGGATTTTGAATCTAGTACACTCAATCGTGTGTGTGGCCATGTCAATAGTATCCTTGAGAGGGTATCAATATTATGTGACCTTCATTGATGAGTTCTCCAGGAAGACATGGACCTATTTCATGAAAAATAAGGAGGAGGTCTTCAGTAGATTCAAGGAGTTCAAAGCCCTAGTTGAGAACGAACAAGGAGAAAGATCAAGACATTGAGGTCGGACAATGGAGACAAGTATACATCTAATTCCCTCAAGGACTTATGTGCGCAATAAGGCATCAAGAAGGAATTGACAGTTTCATGCAGCCCTTAGCAGAATGGGGTTACAAAGCAGAAGAACAGGGCTATTGTTGGAGCGGCCAAGGCCATGCTCCATGACCAAGATCTGCCATGGTTTTTATGGGCAGAGGCTTGCAACATTGTCTTATATCTACAGAATAGAAGCCCACACAAGGTGCTAGGTAGATTGACACCAGAGGAGGGGTTTACAGGGAAGAAACCAAATTTGGGGCACATTGGCATCTTTGGGTGCTTTGTATATTGCCATGTTCCCGAGGAGAAAAGGACCAAGTTGGAAACTACAACAGAGAAAGGTATCCTTGTGGGGTACAATGAGACTTCAAAAGCTTATCGTGTTTACATTCCCACAAATGAGCAGGTAGTTGACATCTTGACGAAAGCCTTGATAAAGGGCAAATTTCTATTCTTCATAGATAAGTTGGGTGTTGTGCAGAACACCTTTCTCGCTAAGGAGTGTTGAGATTGCAGCTTGGAAGGTGATTCTACATGGATCAGGGGCCATGACATGCAACGGTCACCTAAATTATCACCTATCGCAATTAATTAATGAATTTCCTAAGTCAGAACTTTATATGGCAATTTAATTTATTTGCTTGGTACGTTTATATAAAAGGGAAAATAAGTCAACAACATATTAAGTCGTGACTATTGATCTCAGTAAAGTGAGGTCTAATCTCAACCATTATGCTTAGGGATTTTGCTTGAGATTAGGGTTCAAACTTTTAAATAGGAGGTTCGAACCAAAGGAGAGACACAATTGATTGGCACAAGCACAAGTTGGGATTCAATGGAGCGCGGTATTTGGCAGCGAGAGCAAGAAAAAGCTAGATCGTGCTAGCTAGAGTGGGATCAGGGCAAGCGAGATCAATTCTGTCTCAAATGAGTGACAAGTCTTTGTCCAGAGTATCTTGGGCAGAGCAGCATTGCCTAAATGGGATGAGATGTGGGTAGCTCTAAAACAAGAGGAGTTAAGGAGAGACTTAGTCAAGGTCAAACTTGACGAAAGCAACAACAGTAGTGGGTTAAAGCCCAAGGAGGAGGAGGACAATACAACCCTTGCATTGAAGGGACAACAAGAGCAATGGAGACGTAAGAAGGACACGTCTCGAAGATCAAGTGTTTCATGTGTGGTGAGATTAGTCACTGCGTTACTCAATGTCCTCTCGAGAAGAAGGACAAGGATAAGAAACACGACCTAAAGGCTGCACCGAAGAGGAGGAGTTCACCATGACAACTGAAATACCTCTAGGCGGGAGGTGGGTTGATTTGGAGCTGTAGTTCGAAAGAGCTACAAATGGGCAAGATCCTTGAGGAGTCCACCTCTCAGATGAATACCTTGCTACGAGAGTCCAAATCAAGGGTAGCAGGATGGACTAGTGTTGGATCGTGCTGAGGAGTGTCAGTGGGACAGTTGTAGTGGCTAGAAGCGCCGGAGTCTGAGCAGCGCAAAGTAGAGTTGACAGCAAGTGCAGATGGCACAGAGCAGAGGTCAGCAGCAGCGCAGTATATTTAGAGGGTCAGTAGAGAGGCCGAATTATCTTGGATCGAGTAGGCCAAGTTATCTTGGATGGAGGAGGCCGAGTTTCTTAGAGCGAGTAGGCTGAGTTTCTTAGAGCAAGTAGGCTAGGTTTTCTCTTTTCTCTTGGGCCGTGAGGCCAAGCTTTCCTTGTGCACAAAAGTTAATCTATTGGGCCACGCATGTGGGTTGTACAAGGGCCGAGTGAGAGACAGGGCCGAGATCATTTGATGTGTATTTTCCAAAGCAAATTCTTGTAAGACCGTTGTAAACATATTTCTTCTGACACTAAATAAAAAGCCCAACATTTGCTAGTTTCCCCCACACTGGGGTTTCCAAGGTATATATATTCTCTGCTGCATGTGATTGGTTTAGAGTATTTTTTCTTATGTTGTTTATTTGGTTAAAACCCCAGAATATTTATTGTTACAAATCAGATTAGAAAGCATTATTTATTTCATATCTGTGATTATTTGTTGAAATAGTAAATTTGTAATTGGATTTAATGAAATTAAGAGGAGAAAATTAAGGTAATTCAAACTCCCTGAGTAAAATACTGGCTAAATCAAATGTTGCAAAGGGAAAATGAGGAAAAATTTAAGGCAAGTCAAATTTTTTGAGAGAAATTAGGGAGAAGTTGAATTGGTAAAAAAGTGAAAAAAAAACACTCAAGTTGAATTTGCTAGATTTACCTCAAAGTTACTTTTATCTCATGCTAACTCCAAAATACTTCAGTTCCACTAAAAAAATGGTCACTTACTCAATTCTTTCTCTAGTCGGAGCCCAGTTAATCCAACCATACGAACAATGCCCAATAGTAGAGAATTTGACCTCTCCTCTTTTTGGCATGAATTGAAAGTGGAAATCATTATTTAAATAGGTGGAATGCTAACCTTTCAACTCGAATTGTCTTGAGCAAGAACAAGCAGCCACACTTTCTTCTCTCCATTATTCTTCTCTCTTTTCTAGCTCTTGGTAACTTTGTTTCTGGGTATCATTGTCTCAAGTTTTCCGAAATCGTCTTTGTGCACCCAACATTTTGGCTCTTGCAGAATAAAATTTTGTTTTGATCCACTCACTCCGGTTTGTTTGATTCAGAAAATCATTAATGGTTTCCAGCAATTTATTTGGGCAGTTTGCCACTTAAATATGCTTTCTTCTTGCATTATTTTTCTGTGTAAAAGGCTGATTTGTGAAAGTCACATATTGAAATTGTGGTTTCACCTAATTGTTTGGCCACTACTTGCTGGCAACTTGCTGTTTTTTTGAGTCTTTTATTGCAGATTTACAGGTTAAAACAGTAGGCACAATCATTAGGGACACCCCCTTGAGGTTGGCAAGCACCAGCCCAAACGAAGAAGAGGATTTGTCAGTGACACATAGGGCAGATTTTTCTATATGTTTGCTGATTTTAAAAGTTTATATCAGCTCTAAGGGCATAAAAATAAGTGCTAACATGACTCCATAACCCTAATCTCTTAATGAGATTGATGGTTGCCATTAAGTTGAGATCATTGATCTAGATTCATTTAATGCGCTAGGGTAAAATCTTTACATTTCATTGATATTAAACTCATTTTAATAAAAGACAATTCACTTTAATAATTCTTTTAATTAAAGTGAATTACTAAGGTAAAGATTTTGGATGACTTCCACACGTCTTGACACTTAAACTGTTGGAATTTCTAAGTCTAACCCGTTAGAAATTCTTCTTGTACTATCTGGTTTATTTCTCCTACTTTTTAATTACTTAACAAGTTATTTACCATGTAAATACTAAAAATGAACACAAATACAGTATCAAAATCTATAGATCATCAACTAAAAGAAAACAAGCACACAAGCGACACCATTATTTTTGGATCAATGTCCCCGGAAAAACCCAATGCGGGAAAACCAGTGCAGCTATTCAGAGGGTTATATTATTATGCAGTTTATCTGAGTACAACTGGGTGCCTAAACTGGCTCATCCAACAGATAAAAATACACGGCAACAATACCTCTATATCCGGAAACAGATATTCAAAAACCCTGTCCCATGAATGATGAAACCCTCTCCAGCACAACTGAAGCTCAACGTTGGCCCTTCTGGCCACTGCGTCAGCCTCCTGCTGACCTGCATCAGCCCCAGGACCCTCTGCGTCAGCCCTCTGAGGCACTACACAGCCTCTGAGAGCCTTTGCATCACTCCCTCTGTGCTCTGCATGGATGACACAGTCTCTCTGGGCTCTGTGTAGCCTGGACTGACCGCTGTTCTCGCTCTCTTTGCTTCTATGCTGGTCTCCCAGTATCGTCTCTGCCTCGTACTCACTGCCCCTCGTTGCTGATTAATGATTCAACTTTGCTTAGCAACCCCGCTCTAGCAAAATGAATGACTGATCACTCTGGTGTATTCTCCAACTGACCCTCAAGCCTCTTCTTATACTTTTCTCATTGGTCCATCAACGGCTGAGATTAAATCTCTAATCAACGGCTAAGATTAGATTTGGCTTGACCCATGACTGTTGGAACCTTCTACCCTAGTTTTATATTAATACCCATTAATATTTTATTTTTCTAAGTTTAGACTTAAGAACTCTATTAAAAATATTAATTATTTTAATATCTCCCAAACCGGTTAGAATCTGCCCAAACTATTTCTAGGTCTTGGAGATCCCATGTGCTTTAGCCTCTCCACCAATTTTCATGGCTAGAGCACATCCGATGCTATCCCAAATCAACATAAACCCTTAGTCTAGAAGCAAACTTTTTTCACAATAAACTCATTGATTTGATTTGTGACCAAAACAACTAGTATGTCTACAAAGGTCCAAATTAAATATCATTACAACATACACACTACTGAACTACTTTTGATCTCAGAAAATGTTCCCTTGGGAAAGGTAGAGAAGAGCCTATCCACAACCAATGTCACACGGTTCGAGTTCGAATTCAAGTTCAACAACGATTAAGTTCGATTCGAATTCGAATTTTCCGATCAGGTTCGAATGAGGTTCGGCATTAGGTTCGACTATACATATTTTAATATATATATATTTATATATATATATATATATACACCACAAAATAATAGAAAATTCAAAATCGATCCATAAACACATGAATAGAAATTTTTATTAGTAAACATATATGAATAATGTAATCATTCTAACATCTAGTTAAATGTAAACATACACAATAGTAGTTTGCAAAAAGAAATGACATAATTTTCAGTCTTCAAAATTTAAATGAATGTCAAATACTAGTAATCTTTTAAAAAATCACATCGTTTTAATGTTTAAATACTAACAGAAACCTAAAACCAAAACAGTACGCTCTGAAGACCATTTGTATGTGTTGGAAATTTGGTGGTTGAAAACTGATAACAGCAAGTTTCTTTTTTGACTCTTTTTCGTTGGATTTGACATTTAACACTTTGGAGAAGCATTCCTAGTTTGGATTTTACCATTCTCGAGGGCAAAAATTTGTGATAGTTGTGGATTTTGGCAATTTCTACTTGGAATGGTGGTTGGATACCTATAACAGCAGTGATTTGTTTTGATTTCACACAAAAATACCCTGCGCAATGTTGGAAAGGCCGTCTATCAAGCTAATGTGGTGATGATGCTTTCAAAACTGATAAATTTAAACGCAGTAGTTTAATAATGTAATTTTTTGGCTCCTTTCCAGCCAAATTTTTTTGGTCAATTTTGGCATTTGCGGCATAGATATAAAACACAGGCCAAATTGGCCCACGAGGTATGACAAAAGACTGTTAGCAAATACAAAGCTCTGCAGCCTACTCAATACAAACGCTCACTCAATACTTCTGACAGCTTGTGCCAAAACGTTAGAGAGCCATCGTTTATAAAGAAATATTTGGCGGGAAGCGTTGTAGAAAAGTGGTATGCAGCCCCTGGTTTTTTCGTAAACAGCGAAATAAAACCGTCAAAAAAATTGGTGAACCCTAAATTGAACCTTAAAAAAATTCGATTAAATTCGCATTCAGGTTCGTTCAGGTTCGAGTTCGATTAGGTTCGACTTCAGGTTCAAATTTCAGGTTCAGCGAACCTGAACGAATTTCAACTTTTTTTTGAGGTTCGCCGAATTTCGAACCTAAACCTTCAAGTTCGGCGAACCCTATGACATAGTCCACAACTATCTGTACTCTTAAGGAATTCTTACCAGAAACTTTTACAACCACAGAAGGTTGACTTCATTGGTTTGGCACATTAGCATGAAATGCTTTCCATGATTCACACTAGCACAAAATAGAAAGGTCCACAAATTTAGAATGTCCTCTCAAGAGCAGCGCCTTCAGAAAAATTTGTCCTCAAATATTTTGACACATACAGTTCATTTTACTTGCAAAAGAGAATTCTCTTTTCTCAACTCTAATAAGCAATTCCACTACAGGTTCAGTTCAAGAATGATTGCTGCAGAGAAAACATATTTTGCCACATACAATTCATTTTACTTCCAAAAGAGAATTCTCTTTTATCAGCGCTAATAAGCAATCCCACTGCAAAAGTTCAGGAATGATTGCCACAGAAAAACAATCATGTTCTGGCATTTGATCAATAGAACAGGCAGTTCATCATTAAGTAGAGTGATACCCTTAGGTAGCTGAGCCATCTCATTTTGATCACCAATGCACTCTTCTCCCATGAATTGTTTCATATATTCTTCAAATTCTTCATTGGGATCCAAGTAGACACTAAAGGCCTATGGAACTCCAACCAACAAAACATTTGAATGAATTCAAGAACAAGGTGAGAAGCGGATGGGTTGAAGAAAGGCTCCAGTGCTTTGATATTGCATGTGAAGGAGATTAGATCTGAAACATCTATAATCACGTGGCCCAAAGCATGACAAATAGCTACTGGTGTGAGTGACAGCAAAAGCTTCTGTGTCAAGCTCTTTATTATGTAAAAATTAGTTAGTTTAGTTTTATTATTTAATTTTAGATCAAATTAGACGAAAGGGCACGATCATAAGATCATGCCCTTTCCCCAAAGGGTGTCCATGGCAATATATAAGCCAGGAACCCCATTGTAATCATTCATCATCTGTCAATTCAATTTTAATAAGATATTTATACATATATTTTTTGTGTATTGAGAAGTTTTTTTTTGCTTCATCTAGTATCAAAGCGGTCGAATCCTCTCGCATGTGCTGGTTCACGCATCCATCCACTGTTGTCACTACTGCAAGCCGTTAAATCGCATACCAAGGAGAGTAATCCGCAGTGAAAAGTCGCATATCCGACACTGGAAATCGGGATAGCCGGCCAAAGCAATCCGGATAACCTGTTGTTATAATTCAAATAGTTGGGTCATCAATCTTATATCACCGCTCGCATCTTGCTCCAGCTGCCCACCGCTCGCCCGCTGTCCAACTGCTGTGCAACCACCCGAAAGACCTATGACTGCCATCGTGGTAAATCGTGGTAATCTTTGCGGTGATATTCGCTTGAGATTGTTTTTTCCTTGAGCGGTCAACTGAGGTGACCACCCACCAGCAAACGTGACGGTCAGCATAAACTTGAAATAGATATAACGTGACATATAATATATATAACATATATATATATATATAATTTAATTAATTAAATTTATTAAAAATAAATAAAATTGTCATATAATTAAATTAATTAATTTAATTTAATTATTTCAAAAAAAAAATTAAGCTGGCAGATAAATACACGCCCCCGCAAACCCGCTCGATGTCGACAATGACAATGGCGGATTTCCAAAAAAAATTATTGGACTCGAAGCATAAGATAAATAGAAACCACGATGAGGTCAGTAAAAGATTAGATGAATTCAAGATCAAGCTTGAGGGACAAGCTGACCAAATAAAAAATCTTCAAGATACGACAAATCGAATAGAAATAAAGATGGAAAATCAACATGTCCAAACAGAAGCAGACATTAGAGAGGTCTTAACAATGCTTAAAATTCTTTGTAAAAAGACGAATTTTACACCTGAACAACTACTAAAAGAAAATGAAGAGAATCAAGAACACGTCTCATCAGATTCAACAAAGTCAACAGACTCTCATGAAAAGGTTGAATCGCCAAAAAAATCAGCGACACCCCACCAAGAAGCGAGTAACACAGCCTTTACAAACAAGCAACTTTGGGATACCTTTACCAATCAACACCCTTTTTTCGCTCAACCATTAGCAACATACCAGCGAAGGGCAAAAGTCGAGATGCCTAAATTCGATGGAAATGAAAAAAACAATGTTGCATGGATAAACAAAGCAGAAGAATACTTTGAGATATATGACATCAACAACGATGACGAAAAGCTCAGGTATGCATCCATGAAAATGGAAGGAGAAGCATATAACTAGTATATGTGGTGGAAAAAAACAACACACGTCGTTAGCTGGAGAAAATTTAAAGATGCCTTCTTTAAAAAATTCCAAGGTGTAAAAGAAGAAGAGTTATTTTCAAAACTCATCAAGTTACGACAAAAAGGAATTGTGGACGAATAAACTCAAGAATGGGAGACTTCAGTAACACAAGTACCTGGGTTATTAGAATCTCGTCTGATTCAATCATATGTCTCAGGACTCAAAACCCATTTACAAGCAGAATTTGATATGCATGACATTACATCAATAGAAGTAGCAAGACGAAAAGCAAAAACAACCGAAAAGAAATTCGAACCAATATTTTGGTCAAAAGCGGAAAAAACATATGCAAGACGAAGAACACCCCAGTTTGTGGACTCAAATAATACAAGATATGTTCCACCACATCGTCGTGAAAATGAAAAATCTAATGTGGAAATGCAAAGGATAAAAGAGGGTAAATGTAAACACTGTGGTGAGAAGTGGGACCCCAAACATAGATGTGCTAAAGGAAAAGAACCAAAGAACCTATATAATTGTGAAGCAACCAATGATTCAAACAATGAAGATTATGACATAGAAGAAACAGAAGATGCCCCAGAATTCACACCAGAATTAGATGACGGGAGTATTCCGCAAGTGTCATTATCAGCCATGACAGGGATATCACAACCTCATACCTTGAAGTTAGAAGGGCACATAAAGAAGAACGTAGTGGTTCTCATCGACTCTGGAAGCACACACAATTTTTTAGATGCAACCGTGGCAAAGAGACTCAATATCTTTTCATTTCCCTTGCCAAACATGAAAGTGATGGTAGCTAATGGTAAGAAGATTGAAAAGGTGGGGAAATGCCATAAGGTCAATTTGCAGATTCAAGATTTTAATCTAGAGTCTCTGTTCTTCTCGGTACCGTTAGGAGAAGTAGATGTAGTCTTAGGTATCCAATGCCTATGAACTTTAGGTACTTATGCCGCCAACCATCAAGTACAATTTATAAAATTCAAATGGGGAGGTCAAGTCTCAAAAGTACAAACTACACGGATTCCAAGCACCAAAAAATCAAGTTGTATCATCATCTCAGATGATGAAGATGAGTCGAAAAGGAGCACCTACTTATGTAGTACAATGTCACCAATTAGAAATGTTATCTGCAAATATGACCAATGGAGTCACCAGAGATACAAGATCTAATTCAGAAGCATGAAAAAGTATTTCAAGACCGACCTATGAAAAAGCCATACCGATATCCACATCACCAAAAAACGGAAATTGAGAGATTAGTTCAAGGCCTTTTAAAGTGTGGAACTTTGATCATCTTGGAATATTTGATCAAGTGGAAAGACTTACCCAAAGAAGATGCTTTCTGGGAGAATGAATCATTCTTCAACAACATCTGTCATGACTCGTTACTAATACTTTGAGGACAAAGCATTCTTTTGAGAGGAAGGCAATGTCATGTAAAAGTTAGTTAGTTTAGGTTTATTATTTAATTTTAGATCAAATTAGACGAAAGGGCACGACCATAAGATCATGCCCTTTCCCCAAAGGGTGTCCATGGCGATATATAAGCCAGGAACCCCAATGTAATCATTCAACATCTGTCAATTCAATTTTAATAAGATATTTATACATATATTTTCTGTGTATCGAGAAGTTTTTTTTTGCTTCACTCTTTGCTACCACCATCCACATGTCTATGTCATCATCAATTAATGTTTATTATGGAGCCCCTTCAATACCTTCATATGACCCAAAGCAGTTTACTGCCTGCACATGTAAATGGCAATGGATAGAAACAAGGGCACTAAAACTGAGTTCTTCAAAGCTATGAAGTGATTTGTAATATATCAGTGGTAATGGGGCCACAAGTAAGTTTTAGCAATCAAAACACTTTATTAAACTTTGCATAACCAAGATTTACATATTACAATGGATCTTTTATCCGAATAAGTCTACATGAAATTTCCATAACCTATCAAAATGTTTAATAATGCTTCAAAAAAGAAGGTTTCAAGTGCTTTCGCCAAAACTTTCAACATTGGACCTCTGGTTTGAAAATCATCAGATGTGAGACAAAGCTGAGACAGAGAACCTTTCAGAGGCCCATGACCAAGTTTTATGGATGAATCTTTGGAGCATAGAAAAATTTTCCTAATGTCTTCTTCACTCATATCTTCAGAGAACACAATGGTGCAGCAGACAGCCTCAGCAAGAAGACTGTGGAATCTCAGTATAGGCAATTGTGGATAACTTGAGTGGAGGAGGAAGCAGTCACATTTCTTCTCCCTGAGCAGATTCTATCCCAATTTATAATCGAACTTGAGTCCTGTCTCAGGTTGGGGCTTGCTTAACATATTTTCAGGTGTCAAATAGCTTTTTTGGTTGTTATTTCATGCTATTTAAAAGAGTCTTTCTAATCCATATGCCTAAATGCCAGAATTCTTCAAGACATTTTTATGATCTTAAAAAGGCCTTTTGGTTCCTTCTAGGAAAGAATATGCCTACAAAAAGACATTACTAATTTACCTCTGCTTGTTTCATTCTGATATAGAAAGCAATACGAGCTTTTTCTTGTGCTAAAAAAACAAGATTGAAACACATAATAACAGCTCCATATGAGTTACTTCTGGCGGAAACAAGTTCAAGCAAGAACTTCAAGTAATGCATCAAGCCGATGTCCTTCATCTCAAACTCTGTCGCAAGATCTCTCTTGCAGTGCTCTATGAGTCTCTCTGCACCTGTCATGATCAAGTCATCCACATACAGCGCCAGAATGAGAGGCTCCTCACCTATCACAATATAGTAAAGGTTCAGATCTGCCTCACTCTTTGTGAAACCCATCCCCTGCAAGTATGTATCTATCCTGGAGTACCAAGCTCTGGGAGCTTGGGGGCCCCTTTGCTTAGGCCATTAAAGCCTTCTGAGTCTCACACATGGGACTCCTTCCCATGCCACCTCAAAGCCCTGTGGCTTCTCAATGTACACCTCCTCCTATATGAAGCCATTGAGAAATGCAGTCTTCACATCCATCTGGTGGATCTTCCAACCCATCTCTGCTGCTATCGATATAATGGAGCGGATCGAAGTATATCGAGCCACGGGAGCGAAGCTCTCCTCATAATCAACTCCCTCTACCTGGGAGAACCCTCTAGCCACAAAGCTTGCTTTGAATTTCTCAATGTTGCCATCTGCAGCATGCTTTACCTTGTAAAGCCATCTAGAAGTAACCACAGATTTTCCCTCAGGCCTCGGCACCACCTCCCAAACATCATTCTTCATGATAGAAGAATACTCCTCCTACATGGCCTCTCTCCAGACCTGCTGGCTAGCTACCTCCTCATAGCTAGAAGGCTCAGAGTCAAGGATGTTGATAGCCATTGCCATATAGCTACAAACCCTCTCAGGTGGTCTACTTTCTCTGACCGGCCTTTTAGGCTCAGCAACAAATGCGGCATCTCTCAAGGTGTCCTGAAGCCACTTGGGCTTCCTCTTCCCTGAGCATGCTTCTCCTATAGGAGAGTGAAACTCCTCCTCCTCATCATCAGCAGTAGCCTGAACTCCTGACTGCCTGTCTGTTGTCCTCCTACCTGCACCTGAACTTGTAGAAGCTGAGGTACCGTGTGAACTGTCCATCAGTGGACTCCCTAGTGAACTGCTCTGCATGCTGCCCGGAGCACCACCCCTCTGGCTCGGCGAGCCACTGCTCACTGACGGACCTGACATCCTCATAGATGTACCTCCGGATCCTCCTGATCCTGCCCACTGGATCCCTGTGACTGACTCAACTGCTGCTGAGGGTTTGGCTGATCTAGATACTCTAACTCCCGTGACCTCTTGAAGGCGCTGTCCTCCTCGAACTTCACATCCCGCCTGACAACAACTCTCCTCTATGCAGGAATGTAAATCCGAAAGCCCTTTGAGGTCTCACTGTAGCCCACAAAGATACCCTTCTCTGCGGTGGGCTCTAGTTTGGTCCTCTT
>APFE030000197.1:25943-51470 GCA_000404065.3 Pinus taeda
GACCGCTCACATCAGAATGAATCAAATCAAGTATCCCAGTCGCTCTGCTGTCACTGCTGGGAAAAGGGGATTTCGCAAACTTGCCCATAGCACATCCTCTACAAGTATCAAAGTGATCAGTACTGAAATCAGGCATACCTGTAGTGATCTCCCGCGAGGTCCTCAAGGCTCCATGATACATATGTCCCATCCTGCGGTGCCAAATCTCACACTGCTCAGAACTGCTAGCTCTGCTGTCGGTACTACTACTCAATGCCAAAAGGGGTTGGAACGCAAACATGTACACCTTTGCATGGCGTACACCTATCACTCTAGCTGACTCAGCGGGAGCGCCCCTGGGATACATCAACACCTGTCCTCCCCTGAACAGTACCTCATATCCTCTGTCCTCCAAAGCTGAGACGGATATGAGATTCTTCCTCATCCCTGGCACATAAAGAACATCCGACACCTTCAAAGGAGGTTTGGACTCCCTCTGAAATGTCAGTGTCCCCACACCCACTGCTCTAACAACTCTGTCATCACCGAGTACTACCTCCGTACCAGTGCCACTCTCTGAAAGCTCTGAGAAGTACTCACGGACTCCTGCCATGTGACGTGAAGCCCCACTATCCACATACCAAATACCCAAAGATGCTCCGCTAATCGAGGGAAAAGCATGCTCCCTCTGAACTTGTGTGGCAGGTGATCCTGCACTAGAGAACTCACATGCAATGAACCCAAACTCTCGGTCAAAATGAACTGCAAAGTCCTCAACCTCTGCTGAAGCTGCCACACTCTGGTTCTTCCCCTTCTTCTTCTTCTTCTCCGGACACACAACTGCATAGTGTCCTATCTTTTGACAATCCCAACACTTCACCTTGGAATAGTCCTTCTGTGTGTTACCCTGTTTACCTTTACCTTTGCCTTTGCCTCCACCATTGCTTGTGGAAGCCTGTTTCTTCCCTTTGCCTTTCTTGCCTCCTGCCGACAGTGCTACATCCTCATCCTGCTCAACTGGCTTGGCTGCCCCAAGCTGACCCTTTCCTGATCTCTGTCTGAATGAAATCATCCCAAAACCTCTCCCAAGTGAGAAGGGTCTCACGTGCACAAACCCCATCAGCAAAGTTCATCCATGAACGGGGGAGGCCATTCACTGCAATCTGCACCAACTCAATGGGTGGAATGACCTCTCCAATTGCTGCCAACTCATCTCTCACATTAGTAATCTTTGTGAGATATCCAGCTGCACTATCATTACCCATCTTAATAGTCTTTAGCTTCTCCTTCAAGACCATTTTCCGGTTCTCATTGGTACTCTGGTAGAGATTGGACAATATTGTCCACATCTCATGGGCATTTCTCTTTCCTCTCACATGAAGAATGCAATGGTCTTTGAATCCGTCTAGAATCAGTCTTTTACCCTTGTTGTTCTTTTTGTTATACTCAGCCAACTAATTAGCATCAGTAGGCACAACAACAGGGTTTTGTGTGGTATGCACCATGATGTCCCAGACTTCTGCCTCCTCAAAGATACTCTGCATTCTCTCCTTTCAAACGCTGTAATTTGTATGCCCATCCAGCGTATTCTCCACCCTCAATCCCAATGGCATCTTGTTGTCCTAAAACTGAAAAATAGCACTGTTGTAGTAAAGATAAAACTGTTGTTTGTGAAAAATCAGTTTGCTGGAATTTTCTGAGTGAAAAAGCAGCAGGCTGTAATTTTCCTCCTTGCTATCCCAAACTGCACTTCAGCACTCAAGCTCTGATACCATGTAAAAATTTATCATTTCCCACCCCGGTTTTCAGTTTCACCTTATTTCTCCCATATAGTTAAATGCCCCATTCCCATATCCATACATTCAACACCGGAAAAAATAAATTTTGCTGAAAACACAAATTCTGGAAATTTTACAGAATGCTGGAAAATGCAGAAATAAAAATCAGCAGGTACAAACAGTCATTTAACACATTTGAACACAGTGATTTTTGGTCAATGTGACCCTGGAAAAACCCCTACAACTCTTGGGGAAAACCAGTTCGAGAGCTCTTTCTTATTTCTGAAAAAATGTCTTTTTACAGTGAGAAATATTCAACAAAAATCAGCAAGCAAATTTTACAACTTATCTCGATTTTCGTGCCACACAACCAACTAGAAAACTGCAATACGGACTGCTGTACGAACCTCGATTTCTGTGCAGAAAATCAGTTGTACTGCCCTCGATTTCTGTGCAGAAAATCTGCTATATGGTCCTCGATTTCTGTGCAAGAAATCTGTTGTACGGTCCTGCTCCAAACTGCTGTAAACGGCCTTGGAATGTGTGCCAAGTTGTTGCCTCCTTCTCCTCCTGCTCAGAAATCTCCATTGCTCTGTTGCTCTCTCTCTCTCAATCCGCTCATGAAATAATGAATGACCTTTTCCTCTTTTTCCTCCTTTAATCTAAACCTAAATGACTTTTGGGTGATCCCTAAATCCAATGGCTGAAATAGATTGAGATCAAGGGCTGAGATTAAATACTCATTTAAATTTCACTTTCTATTTTTTAATTTACCCCACTTTAATAAAGACCCACTTAGTCATTTATTTCCAAAGTCACTTTTCCTTTCTAATTTTACATTGACTTTATTAAAGTCACTTTAAAATTAGACTTTAGTAACTTTATCACTTAAAGTCACTTTTAAATTAGATTTAGACTTTATAAAAATTATAAAGTCACTTTAGGAGAAAAATTAAATTCTTTTGGACACTTTTCCCTAGGCCAAAAATCAAAGCTTTAGGGAACCACCTGTCCTCCAGTACCAAATTTCATCACTGTGTTGTTGATGTTTGACATCCTGTCCACCAACTACTGTGCAAATGCTACATTGTACTACTGTTGACCCTGCCGCTGTCAACACTACATTCGTAATGTAACTCCCTCTCAATTATGCATTCGTGTTGCTACTGGCACTGCCGATGCCAATATTGCATCTGCACTGCATTTTTCTCCAATTGTTGTTGCTACTGCATCAGCAATGGAAAAGCATCCCAAATTATTGAACAAGTGTTCAGTATGATGCATCTCATTGTTGGAGTTCTGACTGTTGCTAGTCTCTTCACTGACCCTCTAAAGCCTCTGCATTGCTGCTGACTCTGCTTTGTGCCAACTGCACTGCCTATCAACTCTAGCTTTGTGTTGCTCAGTCTTTGGCGTTCCTAGCCACTGCAATTGTCACTCCGACACTCCTTTGCACCAACTAACACTGGTCCATCCTGCTACTTCTGATTTGGGCTCCCGTAGCAAGGAATCAATTTGAGAGTGGACTCCTCAAGGACCCTGCCCATCTCCAATCCTTTCGAACTACAGCTCTAAATCTCCCCACCTCCCTCCTGGAGATGCCTGGGTTGTCATGGCGAACTCCTCCTCCATGATCTTGGCGGCTACATCCTTCGGGTCATGCTTCTCATCTTTGTCCTTCTTCCTGAGAGGGCATTGTGTTGCGTAGTGACCGAATTCACCACACCTGAAGCATTTGATCTTTGAAACATCTTTCTTCTTCTTTTGCTGCTCCTGCTACCCCTTGGCTGCAAGGGTTGCATTCTCTTCTTCCTCCTTGGGCTTCGACCCACTGCAGCTGCTTCCGTCAAGTTTCCACTTGACCAAGTCTCTCATCAACTTCTCTTGCTTAAGAGCTGCCCACATTCCATCCCAGTTTGGCAAAGTCACTTTGCCCAAAATGCTCTGGACAAAAACTTGCCACTCCTCAGAAACTGAATTGAAGGCCAATCTTACCATCTCGAAACCTTGAGGTGTTGACCCCACAATTGCCATCTAGTCTCGGGTCTCCTAAAGCTTAGTAAGGAACGGATCAATGTGTTCCCCCTTCTGCATCTGCATAGATCTCATCTTCTACTCCAAGTACATCTTTCGTTGCTCGGAAGATCCTTGATATAGCGTCGACAAAGCATCCCACATCTCCTTGGCAGTGTCTCTGCTAGCAATGTGACACAGACTATATGATCCTTCACTCCATCAAGGATCATTCTCTTGGTCTTCACATTTCTCCCTTGTAATTCTTGAGAAGATCTAGATCTACAAGCTCAACTACCACACTGTTGACGTGGACCTTGAGAAAATCCTCATCCAGAAGGCACGACATCGTTGCCTTCCATATCACATAGTTGGATGCACCACCCAACCTATCCTGATCTCTCAACCCACTAGCTGCCATCTCTGCCAATCGAAAAAAAGTCGAATGACCTCCTCTCTCCTGCTACTGCTCAGCAAATGAGAATTTGAATTTACTGGCTAGGAATTCTCTGAGGAAGAAATTCCCTCAAGTGTCTCACTTCTTCCTTCTAACGTCTTTTTGCCTAGCAACTGCCTACAAAAAATTGTGTCACACGAGACACCTCTTCGCTTAAGCTTTTGTTGCGTTGCTCCCTCTGCTGCTGACAAATCTCGATCTTGAAATCCTACCTCTCTGTTGATTCACTGAGACAGAGATTTACCATGAAAATCTTGCCCTCTTGGCTTGAACTGCGCAATCCCTCTGGCGATCCAAATTGTTACCTCTGCAGGAATTTCAAACTCCCTTCCTCCTTCAACTTTGGGTTCTTCTAGGACTGATCTCTTCTTTCACTTGCAGCTCCGATACCATGTGAAAATTTGGATGCCCAAATTTCTACTGCAGCGATTGATTGCGTTTCTCCTATTTGTTAATTACTTGAACAAATTATTTATTGTTTCCTATAATAAACGCCGAAACTAATACATTGCAGCCTTCACCATTTAAATAAAATGCGGAAACAAGAAAGAAATACACAACACATCTACACAGATATTTTTAGTCAAATGTCCCCGGAAAAACCCAATGTGGGAAAATCGATGCAACAGCGGGAGGGTTTTATTATTATGCGGTAGTAATTTATGAATACAATCTCAACAAGATACTCTGACCATCTGGCTAATGAAGTCGACTCTCTCAGCTCCCCTTGGTTGTACCCAGTACTTGCCGGTCCTTCGGCTCTAGATCTGCAGCTCCTGCCTCTATCAATGCTCCAAGTCCATCTGGCCACTGAACTTCAACTGTCAATCTGCTCTCTAGTTGTGCCTTAGTCCATCAAGGCATCAACACATCGAGACTCCTGTCGAGTTGTTCACAACGCCACTTGTGAACAACTCTCAACTGCCCACTGTTGCTCCTCAGCTACTCAGGGACTTCAGCCCAATATGGTCTTCCTGCGTTGCACCGATGAAGACCAACATAGGGCACAGAGGACTGCCACCTATCACTGCAAGATGTCCATCTCCCACAATGAACACGGGCTAGGAGGAATACCCATCATCTGCTGCAGAAGTCCTCCACACACAAGTCTCGGTCTCCACAAACTGCTCCTGGTTTATCAAACTCTTGAGCTCAACAACAGCCTCCCTCACAACTACCTTTGTCCATCAAGGTGTTGCTCATCGAGCTCCAACTTGGACACTATCACGCTATCCTCCAGCAGACCATAAGTGCCCAATCCACGTTCACACTTGGTCCACTCTCACACTTCCCTCCAATATTCCACGAGTGACCAAGTCCACGCTGTAGCATCTACTCCTAGTTAGGACATCCTCACACCTAGGAGACCCTTGCACACAGTTGCCCACAAACTTCTCCAACTCAGCCCTTTGCTCTGTAATAGAGGAGTTATTGCACAAATCTAGGCTCCAAACTTCACTGTGAAACTTCCCACTGGTTAGGGCTTCTAACATGCCATGTCAGCCCTACCTCCTTAGCTTCCACAGGCTGCAACAACTCTATCCACACTAAGACACCTACATCACTCCATAGTAGGATCTGCTCCTAGTGTGAGTTCCTTCATGCCCAAGACAACTCCAACAAATGGCTCCCAACAAACTACAATGTAGACTAATCCAAAACTTATCCTAAACTAGGATCCCACGCCTACAAACATTCACCAAAAACACATACATTATTGATTGTTTTGTTGTAGCTCCACTGCTGCAACTTAGGCCTAGTTAGGGCATGAAACTCAGCCCCTACCAGCCTTCAAATTCTATCCAGAATTGCACTAAAGAAGTGTGGTTGCCCTTCCATGAGGGGATATGACCCTTAGCAGTGATTCTGGGTTGTTCCAGCCCTCACCAACCCTTCGACCTCCCTTCAATTGACTGCGGCTACCAAGAGCAGGCTCCTCCAAGCTTGTGGCATGCTCCACAAGGGTTGGACCACCCTCCTTTCACCACAAAACAATCTCTAATGACCTCGACCTTCAAGAACAACAGCTCGACCCTCTTTTCATGAGCTCAGTCACCCTCCAGCAACCTTGAAACAACCTTGTACCCTCGTTGTGTATCCTCCTCTTGTTGCAGCCTCCAACAGATGTATTTCCCTCTCCAACGAGTTCTTTGTGAGGTAAGTGTTGCACAAATGGATGAGAAAATGACATCAACTCACCCTCTATTTATACACAAATGAGGGGCTCCACGAATTGATGAAGAGACACGTCTCTTAGACGAATTCACTTCAAGACTAAATGACTTGAATATCCATTAATTAATTGTCAACTTCAAAAATTCATATCTTCGTTTCTAGAGCTCTAATTTGAGTGATCCTTGGAGCGTTGGAATCAACACGCCAAGCTCTATCAGCTCAAATTTTCTCAAGCTCAATTTCATCATGGCTTTGGCCCAAATCCCGATGGATGCAAAACCACATGCTTGGGTTCCACACCCACAAGCCTACTTGTGGCGCTTCTCCCTCCAAACCCTGAATGCTAGGGCTTGGAGTACCTCCCAAGCTACACAAAAATCAACATGCACAGCATCAAGTGTAGCAAGATGCCATGGTGGAAGAGTACAACTCCATGACAAATGATGTATGGGAGATCATGCCTAGACATGTGAATAGGTCAGTTGTGGGCTCCAGATGGATTTGTGGCCAAAGGGTAGGAACAAAAGGAAGGGATTGATTATGAGGAGACCTTCGCACCAGTGGCTAGATATACTTCCATCCGAGCAATGATATCTCTAAGAGCACAGATGGACGTAAGGAGAACATTCTTGAATGGGGTTAGAGGAGGAGGTATATATCAAATTGCCAGAAAGCTTCAAGACGCATGAGAGAGGCACACATGTGTGCAAGCTAGAGAGAGCATTACACAGGCTCAAACAGGCTACTAAACAAGCTACTAAGGCATGGTATAGTCAGAATGATATCTATTTGTAGCAAATGGGCTTCATGAAGGACGAAGAAGACTCCAACCTCTATTATTTGATGGTTGGAGGTGAGCCAGTGATCCTCTTTTTGTATGTGGATGATCTCTTCAGGGCTCATAAAGGACTAGAAGAGGAACCTGGCAACAAAATTTGAAATGAATGATTTAGGGCTGATTTATTACTTCCTAAGCCTGGAGGTATGGTAGACAGACGAGGAGATCTTCCTTGGGCAAGAGAGATACACTATAAAAATCCTGAAGAGGTTCGAGATGCAAGGCTGTAGACCCATGTCCACGCCTATGATTACTAATGAGAGGAAGATAGATGCATCGGAGGACACAAATGTGGACCCAACCTTGTATAGGCATTTCATTAGTTCACTCATGTATCTGGTCAACACAAGGCTAGATATTTGTTTTGTGGTCAACACTCTCAATTAGTTTATGGTGGAACCTACGAGGGTGCATTGGGCAGTAGCGAGACATATTTTGAGGTACTTGCGTGACATAGTCGAGTATGGTTTGAGATATGCTCAAGGTGATGGTCTCAATTTATGTGGATATATAGATGCAGATTGAGCTAGCGGTTCAATGAATCGAAAAAGCACTTCAGGGTGTTGCTTCAGTATTAGATCAGGCGTTGTCTCTTGGTGCAGCAGGAAGGAAAATTTTGTGGCGCTAAGTTCTACAGAGGCAAAATACATGGCAGCAAGCATGGCCACATGCGAAGCTAATTGGCTTTGGAGGCTGCTAGTGAGCTTGTTTGGTCAACGATTAAATTCAACCATTATCTACTGTGATAACCACAGTTGCATCAGGCTCTCTGAGAATCCAGTGGTTCATGATAGGTCGAAGCATATCGACATAAGGTACCACTTCATCAAAGATTGTGTGCAACGTGGATAAGTTCGACTATAGTATATTTCCACAAATTAGTAAATGGCAGATAATCTCACAAAGGCCTTGGGCAAGGCAAAGTTTGTCTTCTTCAGGGATAAGATAGGAGTAGTGGACAACACCTTCCTTGCTAAGAGGGAGTGTTAGTTTTTGGTATCAGCAGACAGGTGTTCTGGTCTCTATGGTGTCTAAGAAGCTAAGTAACACAAGATCTCCAAAACCCAATAAAAGGTTTCACAAGAAACGCCTTAGAAACACCTCAATTAGATTAATTGACCAATAATTAAATACTTCATAATTCTAACTTAAGAAAACTAGTTAATTAAATCAGATTAATTGAGGGAAATCGATTTTGCTAAGACTTTCGGAAGTCATTTGATGGAGTCAAGATGATCTTAGCCATCGATTCATATGTGATCATGGTCGTTGATTGCTCAACTAGAGATTATAAAGAGTAAGTCGATGGAGTTTGGAGAAGATACACAAGACACAAGGAGTTCAAGCAGTTTGATTTACCCAGTTGCATTGATTCAGTAAGGGCACAATTGAGGCAGATGAAGACACCGACAGTGGGGTCTCAGTAGAGATTTGGGAGAATAATACCGAAGAGGAATTTCCACAGCAATTTCCAGTTTCCAAAGGAAGGAAGGAGGTCGATTTATCTACAAAAGAGGAGGTCGTATTCAGGTAGTGCAAGTAGCTAGTTTAACAATGTGAGTGGCTGATAGGAGCTCATTTCAGAGTGCCAGTGTCGGATCTATCAGTCCAAAGGCAGAGTGAGTGGGCCAAGCGAAGTAATAGAGGCAAATTTACTTGCAAGGACAAATTTTTGGAGGTTGTGCACATTTCCCAAAGCAAGCAGTGCACATTTTTGGCAGGCAGTGCGAATAGCTAGAGGGAGTGTGAGTTTACTAGAGCCCAAATCAAGTTGCAGAGAAGACTTTGAGTCTCTAGTTTATTTTTTACAGTGGAGATCAATATTTGTCGAGGCTTTGCCAGTATGCAGAACATTGTACTCCTAAATGTTGAAGAATGTAACTAGTGTTGGTCTTCACAATTATATTTTAGTCATAATGTAATGTATTTGTCAAAAGAAAGAAAGAAATTTTATTGTAAAAGAAATTGACTTATTAAAGCATGGGTTTCATGCTTGGGTCAATGATTAATAGGTCAAAGCCTACATTGTAGGCATCTAGGTTTTATGTCAAGAGTCCGTGACCATGTCATCATGTAATAGACCCTTCATGGGCTTTGTTTATCAAGAAAGAAATTTATTTTTATGTAAAATGAGTCAATTAAGCCTCCACCAAGTCGGCCTCAACCTAGTCAAGTCAGCCTCATTGGGACGCAGAATCCACTATATAAAGCCAGCAACTCGACCTCATTTGGAGCACATTCACAACAAGTTTGATCTGCAATTGTTGGAGAAGAAAAGAGAGTGAAATTCTTGGAAGGAGAAGAAACACTAGCGAAGAAGTTTGAAGACCATTTTCTCTCTCTTTTGACTCACGTGCAAAATTTTGAAATTGTTGGAAGGTCAAAATTGCAAGGCTACAATAGGGTCAAAATTGCAGGGCTGCAGTAGGCTCAAAATTCTGAAGCTAGGGGCCAAAATTCAGACTTAAAGCTGGATTGAAGCAGATTGACGAAAGTTGACTTCTGATGTTTGGTTCATCATCTTGGAAGGTTAACTTGGTGGAGGAGGAAGGTCTTCTGATCAGGTCTAAGGTCTTGGTTTGTCTCAATTTGATTTGAATATTATAGTGGAAGAGTTTGACTAGGTTTTCCCCTTTGTAGGGGTTTTAGCCCTGGATGATTGTCTACTTCTTGGGTCATTGATCTTCATGCTTTTGATTTGATGATTGCTTGTTGAGAAGAAGATAAAATAAGAACATAAAGAAAGCTAATTGTCGATTTGTGGTAGCATTGGATGTGCTCTAGCCATGAAAATTGGTGCAGAGGCTATAGCACATGAGATCTCCAAGACCCAGAAATCATTTTGAGAAATTCCATCTGGATGAGGAGTTATTAAAATAATTATTATTTTTAATGGGTTCCTAAGTCTAAACTTAAGAAATTAAAAATATTAATGGGTATTAATAAAGATAAGGATGAGAAGCTTTTAAGAGACGAGGATCAAGTCTGTTTTAATCTTAGTAGTTGATTAGGGACTTAATCTTGGCCGTTGATTCATCAACAAGAAAAGTATAAGAGAAGACTTGAGGGTCATTTGGAGATACACCAGCACATACTCAGTATCTCAAGGAAAATCGATTCTCAAAGAGAACGAGATCGATTTCAGAGGGAAAGTTGTAGGGTGGAGAAAGAGGGGGATTAGCAGCAGTCTAGGTAGCTCAGAAGAGGGGCGCAAGGACTCTGAGAGACAACATAGACGGAGATGCAAGAATGACGCAGAGAGGGACCAGAAGAGCACAAAGCCACGCAAAGTGACGCAGGGCTGACACAGTAGAGAAAGGAGCCTCTCCAAGGTTTCAGAAAGTCTCGGAGAAAAGTCTCAGGTGTTTTCTCCAAATGTCTATGTAAATTTTTCTGTAAAAGTGATTGCTACTAAAGATCAATAAAATCCATCCTCTACTGCACCAGTTTTCCTGCGTTGGGTTTTTTCAGGGACAATTGACCGAAAATAACTGTGTTGATGTGATTGATTTTTGTGCATATGTTTATTTTTGTATAATGATGTGATATCTGCAGTAGAATTTATTTTAATATTTACTGAAGAGATTTCATAAATAACTTATTGGAATAATAAGTAGGTGAAATAAATCAGTGGTTGCAGTAATAGAATTTCTATTTAGAAATTTCACATGGTATCCAAGCAAAGATTCGGCGACAGGAAGGGAAAATCAATTATGGGTCAAGAGCATGATGCAGAGGCATCCACTCAAGGAGACTCATGTAGATTTTTAGAAGAATGCACAAGGACAGAAATTACAATTATTCTATGTTGGCTTCCAGATTGGAAGAAGAAGTTGCTTGTGTAGCATGCTCTGCCTCCTCAAGGGTTTGGTATATAGATAGTAGAGCTTCCTGGCATATGACAGGAATCCGAGAATGTTTTTCAGATTATCAAGAAGAAAAAATGAATTTTCAGATCACCATGGGGAATAAAGCAAAGTGTACTCCAATAGGGAAAGGTAGTATAGTTTTTCAAACAGAAACAAGAGAGCAGTTCCGAGCTACCAATGTGTTGCATGTGCCAAGGCTGGGGATGAGCTTACTTTCTGTATCTCAACTTCAAAGCAAGGGTTATGACATTTTCTTCATCAAGGAGAAAGTATACGTCAAACACCCGAGTTGGAAAAAGAAGGTCCCGATCGGAATCAGAAGTAACAAGTTGTACAAGTTACAACTAGAATCACCAATGGCACTGATAGGCAGTAATGGAGACAAGGATTTGAATTAACTATGGCACAAAAGGATGGGACACTTGCACCATGGGGCTCTGAGAATTCTCACAAAAACTGTATCTTAGCACTAAACGAGATGATGTATGCAAAGGGTGTGCTCTGGGCAAGTATGCCAAAGCAACGTTTCCAAGAAGTAAAAATAGGGCCAAGAGTGTACCAGGATTGATACACTCAAACATCTGTGGACCGATGTCCATAAAGGCTCTTAGTGGTGTCGAATACTTCGTCACCTTCATTGATGACCATTCCAGGAAGACGTGGATCTACTTTCTGAAAACCAAAGACGAGGTTTTCGATCGATTCAAAGAGTTCAAGGCTCTACTGGAGAATCAGACAAGAAAGAAGATAAAAGTGTTGCACTCAAACAATGGTGGAGAGTATGTTGACAAGGGCTTCACCGACTTTTGCGCGAGGGAAAGCATCAGAAGAGAGTGGCCAGCTCCCTACAATCCGGAGCAAAAAGGAAGAACAGGACTATTGAGGAAGCAGCTAGGGCAATGATGTATGATTAGGATATGCCAAAATCCCTGTGGGCAGAAGCATGCAACACGACAGTCTATGTCTAGAATAGAACTCCTCATAGGGCATTGGGTAAGATTACTCCAGAGAAGGTCTTCACCGAGAAAACTCTTTAAGTCAGTGATTTTAGGATATTTAGGAGTTTAACGTATTGTCGTATACCTGAGGAGAAGAGGAAGAAGTTAGATCAAACTGCGAAGAAGGGATATCTTGTGGGATATAGCGAGAATGCTAAGGCATATAGAGTCTATCTCCCGGGGAGCATGAAGGTAGTAGTTCAGCGAGATGTAAACTTCATGGAGGATAGAGTTTTCAGAAAATCTCGAGAAATGCCTTCCGAAGAGTAGTTAAAAGATGAGTCGTTGGTCAAACCACTTCAACCAAAGGAAGAACGAGTTGGGGACTCTGACAGATTAGGAAGAGGAAGCGCTGATAGATGAACCTACTACCAAAGATAGAACGAGTTGGGGACTCTGACAGATTCTACGGATGCAGAGGAATTCATTGGTGCACCCAGGAACAATAAAAGGGAGCGAAAACAGCCAGACATATACCAGGCCTTAGTAGCCCAGGTTGGGAACCCTCCAGTTTTTAGGAGGCCGTTCAACATCAAGTATGGGTGGATGTGATGGTGGAGGAATATAGCTTTATAATGGTGAATGATGTCTGGGAAGTGGTGCCCAAGCCTCAGGATAGATCAATTTTAGGTTCGAGATGGATCTAAAAGTTCAAATATGTTGCAAACAGCACTGTAGAGAAATACAAAGCCAAGTTTGTGGCTAAGGGGTATGCTCAGAAGGAAGGAATAGACTACGAAGAGACCTTCACCCCAGTAGCCAAGTATACACCTATTAGAACCGTGATATCTCTTGCAACATAGATGGGGTGGGAGATTCATCAAATGGATGTCAAGACGACATTCTTGAACGAGGTAATAGAAGAGGAAGTATACATTGAACAGTCTGAAAGCTTTGAGACACATGAGAAGAAATCTCTTCTATGCAAATTGAAGAAAGCCTTGTATGGGCTCAAACAGGCACCTAGAGCTTGGTATGGTCGAATTGATGGCTACTTGCAGAAAATGGGATTTGTCAAAAGTGATGTAAATCCCTATCTCTACTATCTGTTGTAGAGAATGAGCCTCTAGTCTTAGTATTATGTGTGGATGATCTTTTCCTAACAGGATCATCCAGGCTCATCAAGGACTGCAAGAAGAATCTAGCCACAGAATTCGACATGAAGGATTTGGGACAAATGCACTATTTCCTAGGGTTGGAAGTTTGGCAGCAGAAGGGTGAAATCTTCCTTGGACAAGGGAGATATGCTACAGAAATCCTGAAGAGACTTAGGATGCAGGACTGTAGGCCTATGGCTACTCCAATGATCACCAACTGGAAGAAAATTGATACATAAGAAGGCAAAGATGTTGATCCCACCTTGCACAGGCAACTCATAGGATCCCTTGATGTATTTGATCAATACCAGGCCAAACATTTGTTACGCTGTCAACACCCTTAGTCAATTCATGGTAGAACCTAAGAGGGCACATTGGGCAGCAGCCAAACATGTTCTCAGGTATATACAAGGTACAGTGGAGCATGGACTATTGTACACTAGAGGCAATGACATCAGGCTAAGTGGGTTCACTGACGCAGATTGGGCTAAAAGTTCAGTAGATGAGAAAAGTATCAGTGGGTACTGTTTTAACATTAGATCAGGGATGAAATCCTGGTGCAGTAGGAAACAAAAATCCATAGCTCTGAGCTCAGCTAAAGAAAAATATATGGCCACGAGCACAACTTCGTACAAAGCCATATGGCTCAAAAAGTTGCTTGTGAACCTATTCAATAGAAGGATGGATGCGACCAGGATCATGTGTGATAATCTGAGTTGCATCAAGCTCTTTGAGAATCCAGTGTTTCATGATCAATCAAAGCACATTGATATCAGGGGTCACTTTGTTAGAGACTATGTCCAAAGAGGAGTTGTACAGTTGAGCTACACTCCTACAGGAGAACCCGTGGTGGACATTCTCACCAAGGCCCTAGGAAGAACAAAATTCGTTTATTTCAAGGAGAAGATGGGGATGGTAAGGAATCCATTTCAGTAACAGAAATGGATAAGTATCAGGAGTTGCAGTGCAGTGATTAACAGTGGTAGCGCAATGGCCATGGGCAGCATGATGAGGAGTTGCAGTACAGATGTAGCAGTGGCAGTGGCAGAGCCATGGGCAGCGGTACAGGAAGCAACAGTGCAAAGTCTCAGGTGTTTTCTCCAAGTGTCTATGTAATTTTTTCTGTAAAAGCGATTGCTACTAAAGATCAATAAAATCCCTCCTCTACTGCACCGGTTTTCCCGCATTGGGTTTTTCTGGGGACAATTGTCCAAAAATAATTATGTTGATGCGATTGATCTTGTGCATATGTTTATTTCTGTATAATGATGTGATATCTGCAGTAGAATTTATTTTAATATTTATTGAAGAGATTTCGTAAATAACTTATTGGAATAATAAGTAGGTGAAATAAATCAATTGTTGCAGTAATAGAATTTCTGTTTAGAAATTTTCACACTAATAAGAACATAAGAATATCATAAGTGATTGTCAATATAAGAAAATCTTTCTTCCTTTTTGGTTTTCTAACACTAAATTGCTAAAGAATTTATACTAATAAAACCCTCATCTGTTGCATTGGTTTTCCCTTAGGGATTTTTTCCAGTGTATTTTCAATTCTATTTCAGTGGATAACTCATCAATATTTTTTGAAAAGGAGGGCACTTAGGTCAATTGATTCCTCTTTTCTAACTATGGAAAACAGGGAAATCAGGAGGTTTGTATTTTTGGCCAAGGAAATCTCATTGATTAGTTTGTATGGGAGGTAGAAATTTATTATGGGAGATCGCTCAATTTAGAATTTTTATTTACAGAGGCAGCCTAGTTAGCTTCAGATAAGTCAACCTCTCATGTTTATTAATGGAGTTCAGGGGGACTACATGAGTTTAGTTTAATTGTGCAGAGGTTGACCCAGTTTTTGCTATTGTTTAGTAAGAGTTTGAGCCATATTTATGGCTGTTATCTTGTATTTGCAGAGGTTTGCCTCATTTAAAGCAGCCAAATTACAGCAGTTGTATTTTGCATGAGCAAGACACCTACTTTTGGGAATTTAGGAAAAGATGTAAAAACAGGTGAATGACATTATTTGGGAAATTGTCTTCTGTGAGCAACCAACATCTCTCTTCCACCTTTTCTCTCTCGTTGCTCCAGACACTGTGTGTACTGCATACTATTGCAGCGAGTCTTGTATTTCGTCTCCATGATGCAAACAATCTTTTAGGTTTTAACTATTACAGTAATAGAGTTTGACTATGCAGTTTCTTTCCCACTCTTCAAATTCAATGGTTGAATAGTCTTGTTTTGTTGCAGCGGTGTAGGTGGTCTAAGTCCATTTAGTTTACTTTTCTATATTATTGTGAATTGGAATTTCTCATGTTATTCTATTTTAAAATTCTCTTGTATCCTTGCTTGAACACATACCAAAGACTACTTTGTGTATTGATCACTCGTACTAATCACGCGCAATTTTGGAAGTGTTGACAATGCACGAACATTAGCAACATCCCCCTTATGACTAGAAAAACATCAGTCTGAACAAAGAAGTAATTAGCAGTGACCTTAGGCTAATTATTCATAGTTGTCTCCTAGGTTTTCCTTGAGCAGATCTAAGCGGGAACAATGATGAGTGTTGGCCACAAGAGAATGTGGCACATACAGAGAGGAGTAACATGCATGGGTGACACTTACAGAATGAAGCACCATGTAAAAGGGAGCATTGGGCTAACAACTTGTTGGATAGTGCAGTATCTTGCAGGGCGTGTTGCATACAAAAGGGCATCAAGCTTAGTGGTGTACCACCTTGAGGTTGGGTAAAATCCTATTGTGACACTTGCCATGCTTGTATTGTAAAGTGCTCATGTAGAGTCCCCTTGTTGGCTTAGATCTAGGTTTACTAGTGTAGACGTAGTCCATGTTTTATGGTGGCCCCCCTCGCCTATTATATAAAGGTAGGAGAGTGCATTTGTCATTACTGAATACTAATGTACACATTATTCTTTGTAAGTCTTGTAGGGTGTGAGACCTAGGTTTTGTGATGTAAACTCTTGAGGAGAAACAAAAATGGATGCTAGCACTTGAAGATGTTATTCCAGTCCTTGCTTGTGTGATACAAGAAAATGGAGTGTGTGCTTATCCTAGAGAAGAACATAAGCATTAGAGGAGTTGATGCAATGAATACAAGCTCTACTTGTTGGGTTGAGCTACTCATATTTACTATTGTTTTGTAGATGTCATGGCTCTTGTTGTGAAGCAAGAGGAGGTAGCATTAATGTCCAACTCTAAAAAAGGCATGAAGAACCGAGCTAGTGCTTTGGGTGATATTACAACCTTGTTCTTTTGTGATGCATGGTGGCTAAGGCATTACCATGGAGTGCTATATGAGTAACATTGCTTGACCAGAGGAGTGTTGAGCTTGGTTTGATACCTTGCTTGGAAGAAGCCTTGTGTCTTGTACTCTTGATGTTCCAAAGAGTTCTTGCTCGTTGTGTTGATGCAAGAGTTGAATACCTAGAGTTTGAGGACTCACACACTAAGATGGACATGAAGACTTGACTATTGCGAGAGTTGTCTTGTTAAACCTTGAACTTGAGCAATGAAATAATCCCGAAGGAAAAACAATAGTGCTATTGTGGAGACCTAGAGCATGGTGAGATGTTCTGCTTGAAGGACTTCGAGTTTGGTGTGATTTCATGGTTTATGAAGCTTGGTGAGAAGCCCTACATGGGCAAGTAGTTATCATGTGATGTGATGATGTACCTAGAGGTACACTTGCATGATCCAGGCAATGGGGTGGCCAGCTTTGGTTAGAAGGTATTCCTAACTTGAAGTAGTTGGAGGTTAAGGCTTGACAGTGTGATGCTAGCTTGTTGTGGTTACTATTGCTAAGCTTAGAAAGCATTGTGGAGTATTCCTTACTTCTGATAAGCTAGTGGACTGTATTTGTTAAAATTGGCAACTAGGGCCAAACTCCATGTGGGTCTACTTATTTATGGCAGCTGATATTTTTCTTGGATTCCTCTAGTTGAGAGGTGTAGGATTGATCTAAAGATCATCCGATTCCAACATGTATTCATGGAGATATGAATTTATTTGTGTTATGTGACAATTCGTCAAGGTCGGCCAGCAACCAAATTACCCCCACTTGTCCTCCACATTTTATTATAAATAGAAAAAGTCTTCAAGTCATTTTGACAGACTCACTCTTGTGATCTCTCTCTTCATTCTGTTTTGGGTTTTGATGAAAGAGAGATCTAGAGGGAGTGCCCTAGTCTAATACACTGCCCTAAAGGAGATGCCCTAGCACTTAACGCTGTCATGGAAGAAGACCCTAACGCTGTCATGAAGGAGAGGCTTTAACGCAGTGAAGGAGGCTTCCATAGCGTAGCAAGGAAAGGCCTAAACGCTGGTCTAATAGAGAAGCCCTATACGTTGTTCTAAAGGAGGCTCCTAGCTGCAGAGAAGAAGATACCTAGCTGCTGTAAAAGGGAGCTTTTATATGTAGCAAGAGGAGACCTGTCTACACAGCAAGGAGATGTCTTAATCCACAGTCTATGGGACCTTCCATCTGCTGTCAACGGAAGCTCTAAAAGAGCCCTTGCCACAGATCTGAAAGTCACCTAAACTGTACGCTGTCTGAGGAGATCTGGCCGCAGTCAAAGAGGTTTTATATGCAGCAAGAAAAGGCACTCACACACAGCAAAGGGGAGGCTTCTATAAATAGGATTTTAAGGTGCCCTAAGCCGCAGTAAGGAGGCCTAGAAGAGGCCCTAATCACGGACTAGAAGGTGACCTAATTCGCTGTCACAATATGCCCTAGTCGCAGTCAAACAGGAAGGCTACTATCTGCAGAGAAGAAGCCTTATCAATATATCAAGGCCTTAAAGGACAGTGTGGAATTTGTGGCAGCGTGGTAAAAGAAGTATGATGACAGCACTGTGTTAGAAGGCTGTTCCTAGGACTGTTTACATGGTTGGTAAATCACAGTGCTGACAGCAAAGTCAAGCCCTTGTAAATACTGCTTCATTGACATTTTTGATTGTTGCTTAACTTGCTGCCGGGCTAGGCCGTAGGCCATAACCAGCAGCTAAGGCTGTGTATCAGTCTTGACAGCATGGCAGAGGTGGTGTCCCACCTTGATACATTGTAGTCTTAGAAGGCCTACATTGTTGTCTGAGTAAAAGATGAGTTGATGAAACAGTGACTGCTAGTACTGCAGGAGGAGGACAGCATTCTGGTTGGATGCAGCATGATGATGGAATCACCTTGAAGAATCAGTTGAAGAAGTATGCCTTCACCTGAGTTCAGATCCAGTCGTTGTCATCAGATCTACACCCTCATGTATCATCTTCATCAAGAAGATCTCTGATGTCTGATCTCTTATCTTGGCAAGTCAAAGTGTTGAATTCAAATGTATTTGTACTATCTCTCTCTGCTGAACTATTGAAGAATATAAGAAGAATTGATCAAGAGTTTCCCCACATTGGGCTTTGTCCCTGGCTGGCACCACATCTTGTGTCCTCTTGTCTTGGCTTGTTTTCTGATGTTTATGTTTATGTTCTATCTGCACTTTACTATCATGCTGACGTGATTGCTAATCTGAATATTGTCATTGGGCTAAAATGAAAAATTGAAGTGAATTGCTCTGTGCATAGAACATACCTAAAATTAACAGTATTTGATATGTATTTGTACCACTTTTTAATTTTAATATTGTGTACATTGCTGTCCTAAATTTATGTACCTGCAGATCTGATTTAAGATTACATCTCATGATGATTGTATATAACAACACGCAGATTTACTTGGGCAAATTGACAAGTAAAGCGAAGCATGCAGAGCAGATTTGTAGCTGGTACAATCTAATCTAATAAGATTGATTCAAATCTTGTTTGTACTTGGAGATGTGATCTTCTGGGAATCATTTCCTAAATTTGTAAATGATTTGGTAGTTGTTTCCTTAAGCTGTCTAGTTGAGTGATTTATGGAGAAATGATTTATATGCTGCTGTAACTGATAAATAAGATTCAGCCCTAAGGCTGAAAGTTCGGTAGGAAACAAACACAAGAAACCCTAAGTAAGTAGAGATGAAATTTGAGTTGTGAAAAAAGTGCAGAAAGGGAAACTTCAGTAAAAAAGGGAAACGAAGCAACACTACATACACTATATCAACCCAAAAAAGAGAAATAAAAGTACAAGAATACCTGAAATTAAACATCCTTTGGAGAGAAAAAGAGGTATAGGATAAAATAAGAACTAGCTCACATAGGCTATGATGTGTGATAGGGAAAGGGCTAGAAACCAATAAGGAATAGGAGAGAAAGACATGCCAGGGATATGGCAAAGAAGGGGTGAAGACCAAGCAACACTACCTTTTTCACTCTAAAACATGTAGCTACATTGGCAATGAATCGGCATTAGTAAAAAGTGTTTGGATAGCAACATTCCGAGAAGAAACATGAAAGGACGTGGTATAGAGAGTGGCAAGGATGATGCACATCAGACACATGTTGTTGAGAGCCAACTCAACCAGAGTACATAACCCGCCTTTGTGGGTCAAATCAAGATGAGTAACACAACACTTCCTAATATATACATATAGGATAATGTTTCATCCACATTTATTTTTTCATCCCATAGTCCAGTTGCCATCATAGATGTTTTAGTAGAAACTAAATTCAACTCTTTTCTATTCTTTCATGATGCATCCCGAATGACAAGGTATTACATTCACCTGTTGAAAATGCGAGTAACATCTCTTGGTCATTCTCATTAAGGTCGTCAAAGAATATTCCTCCAACTCCACGCCTTTCACCACGATGCTGACAACACAATAAAAATCAATAACACTGCAAAATTGAAAATATTTAGTCTTTTCTTCATGTGCACTTATGAAATCACCCTAAAACTTTATGTATCCATACATATTTGTTTGTCTACATTTATACAAGAAAAATTCACCATATCATAGAAATAAGAAGTCAATAAACAAAATCCTGAAAAATTCTTACTAACCTTAGAACAAGAAAGTTCAATATTGAAGCCTTACCCTAAGCCACTATGTTTGGAAGCTTTGCTTAGTAAATGCAAAGTGGACGAAGTGCCCATGTTGATACTCCACGATCATAGAACTTAGAAAGTTAGAAGTAAACAAAACCCCAAAAATTTCTTAGTAACCTTAGAACATTTCAAAAAATATCAATAGTAACTCACATGAAGGTCCAATATTGAAGCCCTATCCTAAGCAACTATGTTTGGGAGCTATGGTTAGTAAAGGCAAGTAGAGAAAGCACCCATGTTGACACTCCATGATCCTTTATTTCCTCTCCAAATATTTAGGCAGAATGACAAACTGGTTATGAATGCAAAGAATTAACTGTGGTTAGAAGCACCTAATTTTCAACCAAGATCTTCATGGCATATACCATGGAGATTTTAGGAAAAAAATCATTATAACACATGTCAACTTAACAAGAAGCAAAGTAAAAGCTTAAAGAAGACGTGCATAGTGACATTTTTCCAAGATTAGCACAAACAAATCACAATGAAGCTATGAAGACTAGTACATGAGATGGACCACACAATGAAAGGAAATGGACCAAGCAATGCTCGATTTCATTAATATATTTAATACCTTCCATACGAATCTAGGTATAAAAGAATCTGAAAAACATCGGGTGCTCAAGTATCATGGGTTTCTCGATAGATATATCCAAACATAAATGGAGTTCTTAGACATATACTCACTTGGTGAAATATACCTATACGTTGCCAAGATCAAGAAACAAATTAAATAGAAAAGGTAAGACTTTGAAACTATGAATCCTTGATAATAAAAGCAGGGAAAGGGCATCCCCAAATCATAGAAAAAAGGACACAGATTGGGTGGACCAGCCCAAGACAACCCATCTAAGCCACAAACAAATAATGATAATGGGAATGTTTAGAAAGACTCAAGAAAAAAAAGCACCCAAGAAGTGCACAATCCATAATGTTGCAAAGAAGTCTACAATTTCTCAAAAGAATTGACAATTTATATTCATAGGAATGCCTAGCATTTGAAGAAAAAGGGTCATTTCTTAAAACATCTATATAGTGTTGCATTATGGTCTTTATATGTTGTTTTCTGTGAAAATTTTAGGAATATGTGCTTCACATGGATTCAGAAAGTTCAATTCAATATGAAAGTGCCCCAAATCTATTTCCTATGAACTTTTGGCCTTATAGCTGAAACTAAAATATAAATTATAACAGCAAGTATTTCACTTCAGACCAATCAAATACACAAGGCAACCCAAGAAAATAAACACCAAAAAATGTACTTCAACGAAACTAGATTTCTCCACAACATATAACAGATTTGAAAATAACATCCCCAACATATAACAGATTTGAAAATAACTTATAAAAAGCAGATTCATTACAGCCAAATATCTGTTCTTTTAGTTTTTATTTACTTATCAAATCACTCAACTAAATATCTTTTAGTTTTTATTTACTTATCAAATCAAAACTAGAAGCTAGTCAATCGCCATGAGAACATGTGCTGAAAATCAGATCTGCAAGTGCACAAAGCTTGGACAGCTACACTGCATATATACAACAAACGAAGTTACAAGTACATATCAAAAGCTTCTCACAAGTTCGTACAAGATTGTCCTTCGAGCTTATTACAAGTTAGGACTCTCCAATGTATCCAAATCTTATCTAGGGCATCCAACACCAACAATGTTTTTGGCACACAGGTTTTGTTGTTTGTGGTTTTGTAGCACATGGTTTGTCAACCCATGGTTTTCTAATTCCAATTGAGGAATTAAGGTTGTAATCTAATCTGAGTCAATGGATTAGGGGTTTTGGATACTGATCCTATATATTGTAAAAGATGAAGTTGACTAATGATGAAAGTTAGAGGTGTGATTCTAGACATTTTGTCGGTTTTTCTGGTTAAGGATTTCTCAGTAAAATCTCTGTATATTGTGTGATAGCCATTGTTTACTTTTTAGTCTAATGAGAATTTGTGTGTGCATTGCTTTACTTATATTTGTTATTACAGTAGTTCTTGGCTTCAGGGGAACACCTTTCTGGCTGAGGGTTCAGCTTGAGTCCGTGATAAATCTTGTGATAGTAGAAGCTCTGTGGTATAGATTCTTGTGGTGAAAGGAAATGGCAAGTAGTTCAAAAATAGAGATTGCAAAAAATTTAATGAGCAAATTTATAAGCTGTGGAAGCTCAAGATGGAAGATCTTTTGGTACACAAAAATCAGTTTGTCGTTGTGGATCCAAGTACTGCACCTAAGGAAATGTTGACAAACGACTAGAAAAAGTTGGGTCAGAAGGTAAAGAGAACAATCCAGTTGTGTCACTAAGATTCAATCTATTGAATGTTTCAGGAGAATCTACAAGTCTACAGCCCAGGCCTTATTGGAAAAGATATGAACTTTCTATCAGTCAAAGTCCCTGGTAAATAAAATTATCCTGCAAAAAGAGTTGTACAATCTGAGGATTAATGATGAAGACTCATTGATAGAGCATCTGAATGCCTTCAATACCATGGTAAGTCAGTTATTTTTTGTTGATATTAGGATTTCTGATGCAGATAAATGTATCAATTTACTATGCTCCTTACCAAACTCTTGGAAAGTCAAAGCAAATATGCCTTAACTATAAGAGGATGCTCCCTAGATAGAAAAAGAACAAGTCCTCAAGTGGGAGATCTAAATCTTCACAAAATTCTTAATGGAAATCTTGAAATGTAGTAAAGAAAGGCATTACAACAGGAATTGTAGATCCAAAAGCATTCAGAAAGTGAAGGCATATGAGGATGGTCCCTACAAAGAAAGGAAGACCTCCTTAGAGAAAGGAAGGGATGTGTGCTTGGATTGTTCAAGCACACATGCAAATCATTCCTTTAGTAGGTTCAGATCAAAATGAGACACTTTCAGACTTCTTAGACCTAGACAAAGACCTCCTCCAACACCAAATCAACCCTTCCCTGCAACAGATGATCTTGACAAAATACTCCAAGTTACAGCTTCCCAACAGTAGCTTCAATCCAGAATTTCGCCCCCCCCCCCCCCCCCCCCCCCCCCCAGCAGCAAAACTTTGACCCCCAGCTTCAGATATTCGAACCTACAGTAGACACAAACTTTTGACCCGAGTATCTGACCAAAAAACTTCACACGTGTGAGAAAGATAACCCAAAACTCAATTTAGCTCTTCCCAACAAACTTCGTCCTTTTTCAGAATCTTCACTCTCTTTTTCTACTTCTCTTTCTTGTACATCGAACTTGTTGAGTGAGTGAGTGAAATAGGTCGAATTTCCTCTCCTTATATAGTCTTTCTGCTGGGTCGAATTACCCTAATGTAGCCCAGCTTCTTGGGTACAAGGCCGACTTGGTGTGGAGGTAACATATTACCTTTTTGACTCAAAAATAATTCTTTTTTTCATGATACAAAAGCCCAAGGAGGGTCTAATAAAAATGACAATGACTCTAATGACTCAAGACAAAACCTAGAAGTCTTCAATGCAGGTGTTGACTACTGGAGTAGCACCTGATGATTATGTGAAGACTCCATGCCCAAGGATGATCCAGAGGACACTTGTACCATCAGATGTCATCAGTCAACAAAGTTTTTTAACTCTACTTCTATCTTCTCATCATCTTTCTGCTTTGTACCCAGATTCCACACCCTGCGGGAATTGTAATAAGTGATGCTAGTATGATGATTTTCTTGAATTTGTAACAGGCCTAGGATGTGGGACTCGATCAGCAAACGAATACACCTTGGAGTGTTTTTTTTATCCAGTTAATTATCCCTTCTTTTTCAGAGGCGGATAATTCTTTGGATTTTTTCACTCATTTTTACCCCAAAGCCGAGGTGACGGTTTGAAGATTGAGCCCCTGACACATTTTAGTGTCTAGGGTCGATGTATAATACCATACTAGATCACACAAAAAGTTTCGTGGAATATGGCTAGGTCTAAGTAGGATTTTTTAATAGTTAAAAATTTCCCGCAAAACGGGATTTTTTAATTATTTTTTATGTAAAGGCATAAATAAGTGGCTTTAGGAAATGTCTGGGGCGTATGACCACTCGAAATTCATCCTCAGAGGCCCAGCATTCTCCTAGAGCCTACTTTGGGGGTCAAAAAATGACTCAGAGTCCCTCAAAAGCTGATTTTTCAAGTGACAGTAGCAAAAATGAAGAAAAAATTCAAAAAATGAATAATTGGAAAAATTTATAAATTTTTCCAAAGTCAAAATAAATCAAATTTTGACATGGAAAGTTAAACAGAGAATCAAGGGTGATGTGGCAAGCACGTGGGACCCACCGCATAAGGTACAACAAGCTCAAGTCAAAAATTCAAGACAAAGCAAGTCAAAAGAATGGTCAAAGGCATCACGTAAGGTGCATGAAGTGCTACGTATGGCTAATAATTTACATGTGATTTAATTCAAATATAATGGATTTGATTTAAGCCAAAGTCTTATGTTAAAAGTGTGAGTGGAGAGTGGACCCGACCTCACCCTCCTACTCTACGTATGGGAAATTAAAAGAGAAATACGCATAACTCAGCCAACAACAAACACACGTATGCCAAATCATATTACACGCTGGCCCAATCAAATTTTAATGCAGTCATCAGAGATCTACGCAGATTTAGAGGGTTGATTAAGTGTGAGATATTTCAGATTTAGTGGAGTATGTCTCCACTTTGGTCTTACACAAAAATACGCACAGCTACCTGTCAGCTTCCACGCAGTCAACGCACATACGGCAAAGAAGCTCCACGCAGCGAATCAGCACATGGTTTAAATTGCTTTGATGGCAGAGTTGATTAAGGAAAACATGGAGTATGTCTCCACCATACTCAGCTCATCTTTCCACGTGTACGCAGCTCTACAGTCCAGCCTGTACGCATCAAATTGAGATCAGCATATACGCACCGCTAATTGACAGTTGGGCACACAGTTGGCAGTGGTTGATTGCAATTAGTTTGATGGCTAATTTAGTGGGATATTGCTCCCACTCATCTCCACAATATTTCACACATGGCAGCCTCAATATATTCACGCAGTTTACCAATGGATGAACGCTGATATACACAGCCAGTTAGGGATCAGTTTACAACAGTTATCTCCAGCAATTGGACAGTCAAGCAGCCACTTGGAAATTCGTTGAAGCATTGAGATCTCCACCTGATTGCCACTTGTCATTGGAATTTTCCTTGGGATCATCTCCCATTTTCTTATTTATATGAGTCTTGGGCTCTCATTTTGATATATAGAACGAGCTGTTGGGCTTGCGGAGACTCTGCTGGATTTTGTACTTACCTTTCATATAAATAAATAAAAGTCTTTGGAGTTACTGGCTTCTCTCGTGGT
>APFE030000199.1:12879-23645 GCA_000404065.3 Pinus taeda
CCATGTCTTCTCCCTAGTAAATGTAAGGGTACATTGGGGAATGTGAGATGAATACATATATTATTTGAAATAATGGAAGGAGACCATATCCTACCTAAGATTCAATTTGAGAAGGTAAGTTGTGAATTTGAATAATAGAAATCATGAATTTTATATTAGACCAATATTTCTCAATATTTCCAGATAATGTAAACATTAATAAAATTTGTAGGATAAGATTTAAGTGGGGCATTACATAACACTAGAAACATGAGGTATCCTTTCCATTCATTATTGATCGAAAGAAGAATTCTACCACAAATCTACATCAAGTAATTTAGCTAGAGGTAGAAACTCCAAGGTATCCTAAGAAGCACACTTATCATTGGTCATAGTGCATCCTTCCCAAATTTGAAAATTCTAGGGATCAACTCTCATAAAACCTTCACCTTTTTATCCCTTACATGCTACTTTCCTTCTAGTGAATTACTATCAACTGTGCTCATTATTGTGATAAAAATAACACTCAAGTGACATATTTTCACAATCTATTTCTTGAATGCACTCCACTTTGTGCCATTCTAAGTCTATTTTATGTTTTATGCCCTCATTTGTATCCATAAAAACCAAAATACAAGTAACATCTTCCATCTATATTTTTTTTCTAGGGTAATATATTGAAATGTGTCAGGGGAGTCTTGAGAAATTTTGGATGTGAATGAAATATTCTTTTTAGTCTTAACTCAAATATACATTTTCCTTTCTCTTTTGATGTGATCAAGGATACAATATAATAAAAAGCCACATGTACTCACATTTACGAAGAAGAGGACACTAGGAGAATATACTTCAAATCCCCCTAAAGGGGAAATTATATTAATTAAATCATTGTCTCAGATATAATTTTATAGTATACAAATGGTCCATTTATATAACAATAGGGGACCATAATTACCATATCATAATTTAGCTACTTAGTTCAACAATATGCTCAATTAACTCCTCAATTTCTCTCAAAATCTCTCCCAAAATCATTCCATGGATATCTCAAAGGATACTCATCCCTAACATCTTTCAACGGACATTCTCAAATATGTCTACATTATTACATTTTTCATCATATTTATTCATTAAATATTGTAACTAGAGATGCCTTCTTTTTCATGAGAAATCTTCATTAAATTGGTCCTTTCTTTGTTTTAGATTTCGTACCTTATTCACTCTTTGTCTAATCTTTGACTTTCCATGATCTTTGTTCTTCATTCTCAATTTTTCCCATCTTCTATCATGTACTTGGGAACATAAACATGAGTTAAATTCCATATAAATCTTTTTCCATCCACTAGAATACATGGGTTGTTAGTCATTGTATCTATTGGTTCTCTAGGAAACTCCTTGTACCTAGTTCATAAACCATTCTTCCATTGCAAGTCTACATAGATGTACTTGTTACTCCCCCTGTATCATTATCATCATCATTCTATTGGGTTGTTGGCATACCAATAACCTTATTTTCAATGCCCTTGCATCATCTTTGCATCCACTAAGGTTCCTCCTTAGAAGAAATAACATCACTATTTGTTTTTGGGAAGTTTTAGTGTCTACAGATAAATGCATAAACCCTTAGACTAGTAGCTAAGTCTAGAACAACAGTTCAAAGCATTCTCTACTTTTTCTATGACCAATAGATTAAATAAGAGGTAAAGAATCCTACCTGTAGCTTTTGCTTACTCCTTATCTCCCTTGACCAACTATGTCACTCCTTTTCATACTTAATTCACTTGAAGAGTACCTGCACATAGATAGAAGACAAAAACTGATCAAAGCATATGATAATGATCTATTGATTAAACATAGCATGGAATCAAGTACATGATACACATATGAAAGCAACAATGGACAATACAAGCATATCGAAAAAGCTTTGAACACTTTATTAGTAAAAAGAAGAGTTACAACCCAATTTGCTTGATTCAACATCACTCTTCCAGTTCAATCCCATCCTCTCCTCATAACAAGCAAGACATTTTGACATCATTACAATACTTGAAATCAACTCAAGTCTCATACTAACAACATCTCCCTATAATTCAATGATTTCCAGCCCCTGATCACTTAGATGAGTGGTCTTTTTATAGGTGAATGAAGGAAGTTATGCCATAAATGGTGATAATGAATGCCCTCCAAAAATTAGAATTTAGTTCCATGGAGGAAGGGATAAAGGGGTTGATGTTCCTTAACTCCCTTCCTCATCCAAATACGAACCCAAAGGAGTGGATAGCCTTGAGAAACTTCTAGAGGCACCTAATGGATAAGGAATCTTTCAAACCCTCATGGAAATTCGCTCAAATTCGCCCAGCGCGGGCCAAAGAGAGACCAAGTGTGCTGCAAAGCACACTAACTATGTATTGGCTACACTGCAGCGCATCCTAATGAAGGCTTGCCTACGCTGATCTTCTTAGAGGCAGTTTTTGGATGATCTTAGTCATGGAACTTCTTGGGAAGCTAGGCATTTTGATGGTTGAATTCTTTAGGGCATGTAACAACTGAATTAGGGTTTGATGGGCCCTAATAGTACTGATATGTAAGTCGGGGTTGATGTGCCCAAATGGATCTGTAACAGTTGCCCCCTAAAGCATGAAGTCATAAATATGTATGTCGAGTGAAATGCTTTATCATGTGGGAAGGAGGTTTCGAAGCGCAAGGTGACCTGCATCAATTACAATACATATATCATGATAGTTTGATTTTTTCTCATGAACTCGCTGAGGGAAGGCATACCCATGCTCAGCTTATAAAATTTCATTACATGTACAAATATAGTCATCTACAGATATAGACCCATGAATGGATGAACATTAACGTAAGGCCATTGTACATTTGATTTGGTACTCCTGAAAATATCGCAGCCCGAATGGATGAAACTAGATCTAGGGTCTTCAATCTCATTCAATCTTTCGCTCAAGTACAAGTCTAACCATGTGAATAGATGATATGAAGTTGAACATGGGAAGATATCATCTGATTACCAGCTAATGATGTAATCCATTAACAGACGCAAGAGGAATCACCGATAATGATAATGACCCTCAAGGTACTAAAATACATTTCGCATGATGTGAATAAATTATTTGATGTCGGAAACCATACAAAGTCTTTCGATCGAAGGCCAGTGATGTCAACCTATAGCCGGAAGCATGAAACCTTCCATTGATGTATGCAAGCCTCAAGGTACTGAAGGGGTGTTTCTAAGTCAACTTCTTGGATGATGTGTTGATGTCGATAAGAAGCGACTCGTCACAAGAGGGCCTTGATGTATCCCACATCAACAACACGAAAAAAGGTAAATGATTTTGGAGATGAAAAATGAACTGAATGACTTCTCTTGAACATGTCGGCGACACAAATATGAAATGGTAGCGTTGAACCACAACAAAGTAATGGATGGTATGATGGGACCCAACCCACATAGTCATGGTGATGAGGTGAAATTGTCATGTTCAAGAGCGACTTGCTACCATAAAATGTTTTCCCCTTTTTCCAATTTTCCCTAGTCATTATTGACCAGTACCTCTTTATTTTTAATCAAGATTGAGGAGGATAACATATGCTAGTTGTATAATTTCACCATTCGGGTGAATCCTTTGCTATTTGATGTTTTAATGAGTCTAGCGAAGGTGAAACTCAGTCTTGTGTAGATGGACAAGTTTGTTGCTATTTGATGTTTTTAATGAGTTTAATGATAAAGATAACTCGATCCTTTTCATGTTTAGAGAGTTTGAAAAGGGACGAAAAGAAATCTCCATAAGTTATTTTTCGTAAATTAATCTCTAAAGTCTGAAAAAACGTAAAATAATACAAGAGAGATATCGTTTCCAATCCTTTAACAAGCTAGAATAGACAAGCGCTCGACAATCTTTTCATATTTAGAGAGTCTGAAAAGAGCTTAAAGAGGACTCCAAGGGGGTTCCTTTTTCATTTTTAACAAAGCTTGAAAACGAGATAAAAGTTTTCTTTGTGGTCAAAGATGTTCAATTTACATTTGAGCACATCAAATTCTACAGTTCAGTTGTTAAACCTGCTCAAAACACCATCAAAATAGACTAAAAATACCTGTTTCATGGATAAAATGAATAAAAACTAATGTTTACTTGATTAATGTGTAAGAAATAAACATAAAAACAAGTTTTACCATTCATTTTTACCATTTCACATTTACCCTTTGATTTTGGTGCTTTAGAGCAGTTTTTACCTTGAAGTTCACCAATTGATTGCTGAGGATTCAGTGGACCATTCATTGTTTCGTTTGGACCAAGCAAGAGATGTATTTGTTCTCTTTCATTTCATTCCATTTATTTTCAGTTTCAAGCAAAAATTTTAAGTTTTTGAGGCCCCTAGGGTTTCAATTTTGAACTCTGGGATCAACACCCTTTCAACATCGAAAGGTGTGCTGCATTGCACACACATAGAAGGTTACCTACATTGTAGCGCATTGTCTCTAAGGCAGGGGTGCGTTGGGTGCAAAACCCAAATTTACATAGCTATTTTTTCCCAAATTTTGCTCTATTTTTCAAGAAATGGATCCTAATTTGTTTAATGGTTGTATTGCAGACATTCATTGAATCAAAATGGTGATTATATGGAGAGAATGAGAGCACGAAGAAAAATATACGATTGCCCTAAATAATCAAGGTATGGTTGAGGCCCTAAGGAATTGCGGGTTGCTCAAGTATTTCCGACTATCTAGCATGCAACAACAGATTGAGCTTCTACGATTCCTTGCTCGTTCATGGGATCCTACTGATCAGGCCTTCCACATTAGGGACAAAGTGATCCCATTTACCATCGATGACATTTACTTTATGACTGGACTGTCGAGGCGGGGTGGCCCTATCTCACTATCTAGATTTTCCAAAGGTGGTGAATCAGTGAGAGACTACATATGACAGTTCTGCCAGGAAGGTGCACAACCTAGCATAGATGGAAAGATTAACATCAGGGATGTTAGTGATTTACCATTGAGGATGATACTCTTTACCCTTGCTAAACTGGCTAGCAACACGACACTACACTTGGAAAACAGATCATACATGTAGTATGATTTAGAGTGGTTAAAGCCAAAAGTGTTCAACTGGTGCGAGGCAATTATTTCATCCGCGAAAGAACAATTGGTCAAGGTGAAAAATGGAAAGACAAAGAACTTTGGCTATGGGTCAATTCTGATTTCTTTTGCCTTGGAGATAATTCCACTTATGCAACCACAACTTGTTTCATTGGGTGTATCTGGACCTAGGGATCCATGGATGCAGAGATGGGTAGATCTTATGGCTAGGCATGCTAGTTAGTCATTGATCTCATTCACCCCTGCATCCTTTGAGTGGTTTGATCGATAGGATATGGCCATCACAAATTATCCATATTCAGGAATGGATTTCTGTGGAGATCCATACTTGATGTTACTAGTTGGAGCATAGTGGGGTGCTATCGGTAAATTGTTTAACCAAAGTGTTTTTTGATTTTAAAGTTTCTATGTTTTTTTTGTGTTTTTTTTATTATTTACAAGGCTAAACAAAATCATTTTTTATCTATGCAGATGTTGGACTTGTTCTACTTGTGGGACCCCTATGAGAGGCACGATGTCCAAGACAAAGAACTGTTGGGAGAGAATTATTCCGAGACTTAGATTTAGCCGAGACATTAGCTGAGCTACAAGATCACATAGGGGGTTTGACCCTAGGCATTCCAGATATCCAGATCGAGGAGTTTCCTATGCGACTCCAGCGCCACACCATTGGTGTGCCGAGTCATTGGGTAAGACTTTTACGCTTGATAACACAGGCTATGACCTATTATCATGAGAAAAACTAGTCTACTTAGATGTTTTTTGCATACATTTTGAGTTTTTGGGTCAAATGACTCATTTTTGTCTTGGACACAAACTGTTTGTAAAAACCTTTAAAACAACTATCTATTTTACTTTCAGAGTTTTATTATGGTTAAGTGATGCAATCTTATTCAACTGATGATGTGAATTGAAAATATTTACTTTACATATGTTGCAAATGTTTATTTAACACATAATTCACTAGAGAATCAGTTAATGTGTTTAGATTTATGGAAATATGCTGATATTGAATAAACTCAAAATACCTTTCCAAAATACAAACTCTAAGGAACATGTGATGAATTGCTAGGTTTTGAACGGTATAAACGCTAGTAAGTTGTAGTACAACGAGTTGTGAGTCTAGCTTAATGATGATTCGGCATATGCCAAGTGAAATGGCATCAGAGAGGAGTTCAATCAACACGCTATACTCAATGATATTGTTTGTTGATCGTCCAATACATATCCCTCTAAAACTCACTAACTCACTGCTTGGAGTGAAAATGGCCCATGCTACAGAGGATAGATTATGCGTACTATGACTAGCCCCATTGGCATAACCAAAAAATGGTTATGAAAAGTTCAACATCTGCAACAAATGCGAAGTGGATTACTTAACCAAATAAGAACTCTAAAAGAAACACACACACACATGCAATCAAAGCATATATATACAGTGAGTTTTCCTACATTTAACTAAGCATATAATGTTTAAGGTACAACATGTTTCGGGGCTGCGACAATGGAATCCCATCATAGTCCACTAACTCATAGTTACCTTTCATCAAAACACGCTTAACAATATAAGAGCCCATCCATAGCGGTTCAAATTTTCCCGTTCCAAGTTTATGAGACTCCTGATCGTAAACCAAGACCTGGTCACCTTCTGAGAAGACACAAGGCTTGACATTTTTATCATATTGCACCTTAATACTTTTCTTATGCGCTTCGTTAGCCAATGCGGCATCACGACGGGTTTCATCTAGATGGATTGATTCTAAGAAACACACTTCTTCTTTAGAAGTGTTTGGTAGCAGGTCAATCGCGAGTTTGAGAGACAAGATTTCACATTGGATTGGTAAGACTGCTTCCAAACCATACACCAACTGAAAGGGTATGAATCCGGTCGCATTTCTCATCGAGGTTCGATATTCTCATAGAGCCAAGTATAGGATTAAATGCCAATTTGTTTTATGAACTCCAATCATTCTTTGCAACATGCACTTAAGGACTTTGTTGATGGCCTCAACTTGTCCATTAGCTTGCGGGTAGTATGGAGTAGAACTATCATGTGACAGTCCTAACTTGGCGGTCAACTCAACCATAATGTGATTGTGAAAATGCGATCCATGATCTGTAACTATGGCTTGTGGTACACCAAACCTGGCAACCACATGGTTGAAGAAAAACAAAGCAGTCGTTTCGCCACTGTTGTTCAATGTTAGCATCGCCTCAGCCCATTTGGTAAAATAGTCAATGACGACTATAATATACCCATGCCCCCTGGCAGAGGTGGGGTTACATGTCATAAAGTCAATGCCCCATTTGGTGAATGGTCCAACATCAATGATTGGATGCAGTGGTGCAGGTGGTAATCTAGTTTTCCGGTCAAATATCTGGCAAGCATGACAACTTCTGACAGCAAGAATGCAATCTTTGAATATGGTTGGCCAGAAGTAACCATCACAAAGAATTTTCTGTGTGGTAGTGTAAATAGATAAATGTCCACCACAAGCACCTAAATGACATTCATTCAAATTTTTTTCAGCTTCCTCATGAGTGAGGCACCTACGTAAAATCATATTGACACCACGACGATAAAGCGTATCACTAATGATCAGATAATCCTTGGCTTGGTATTGGGTATGTCGCTGTTCAGAACAAGAGGTATTAGGCCGAAAATACTGGGTCTGGAGATAGAAAAGTATATCTCCATACCATGGATCACTTGACGAGATAAGAAACAGAGACTCATCCAAGATTGATGCTTCTGATGTTAAATCATTGGAGGATGAGGGAAGGTCGCAAAGTAAATCGCCGAAGACAAGAGACTTCTTTGATTTAGATTTGATGAACTTCAAATCAAAATTCTGCAAAATGACTATCCATTTGGAATATTTTCCCCCTAGCAATTGATGTGACAAAATGTATTTCATAGGGTTGCAATCCGATATGATGGTAGTTTTACGGAGGAGGATGTAATGACGAAATCTCTGCACAGCTTGAACCATTGCCAAAGCTAACTTTTTGACATATGAATACTTACTTTTTGTATTGTTGAGATTACGACTCAAGTAATAAATAGGATTTTCAGTTCAACTTTCTTCTTGGACTGAAACCATGCCAATGGTTGTATCTGCAGTGGCGAGATACAGGTAATAGTATTTTTGATAGTTTGGGGCATACATTAATGATGCTCTAATCAGGGAATATTTAAGAGCATCAAAGGAAGCTTGCGCAACCTGATCCCAATAGAAGGGTACCCCTTTCTTCAATAGAAGCGTAAAACCTTTAGCCAACTCAACATAGTTTGGAATGAACCTCCTCAGAAAGTTTGCCTTCACTTGAAATCTCTGTAACTGTAGCAAGTTTGAAGATGGAGGAAATTCAAGGATTGCCTGAACCTTAATTAGATCGAGTCGATTTTCGTCTTTTGAAACCACGAATCCAAGCAATCAACCAAAGCCAATACAAAAGACACACTTTTGTGGATTGAGTCTTATCTTGTAGTGTCGACACCATAAAAATATTTCTCTGAAATGTTGTGGGTGATCAATCTGCTTTCGTGAATGAGCAGGGAAATCATCAAGATAAGGTTGAACAATGTGCTTGATGTCATGGAAGGCATAATTCATTTCCCTTTGAAATGTAGCCCCTGCATTCTTCAAACCAAAGAGTAACGTTCGATAGGCGAATGCGCCCCATGGACAAATAAAAGCTATTTTCAATTGGTCCTGTGGGCAGATATTGATTTGATTGTAGCCAAAAAATCCATCCATGAATAAGAAGATTTCACATCTGGCACATTTGTCAATAATCTGGTCGATAAAAGGTGTAGGATAATTGTCTTTTTGACATGCTTGATTTACATCCCTATAATCGATGCACACTCAAATTGTCCCTTGTTTTTTCATAACTGGAACAATGTTAGATACCCAATCGGTAAGAGGTATAGGGAAAATGAAGCTAGCACGCAAAAGTTTTTCAACCTCTACTTTAATGGCAATGACTTTCTTAGGATGAACAGGTCAAAGCCGCTATCATATTGGTTTGACATCAGGGTACATTTTAATCTCATGTTCAACAATGCTTGAGTCAATTCCTGGAATCTCCTCGTAAGACCATGCAAAAATATCTCTAAATTCGTGAAATAGAGCACGATAATTATCAAGTTCCAACGGAGAACAAGATTTGCCGACATGAATGTTCTCTACAATGTTAGGCTTGGTTGAAATGTTTATAGAAATTGTTTCTTCTATGTTTGACAAACTACGCTCAGAATCTACAGTATCTATCCTAAGAGAATTGGACAAGAAATCAACGATTAATGGGTGTTTTAGTTCATTTGAATAACCTTCATTATCATCTGGAAGGTGGGAACGATGATGATAATCCTCCCACGGTTCCTCTCCTATCATCATTGATTGGATGATTCCTTCATCCGTAGAATGTATACGTGAAAAAGGATCTGAAGAGGTACCATATTCTAACGATCTATCTACCTATACAATTGTTGAGTGCAGATTTGGGTTTGCCGCACAAGCTTGAAAGATTAATTTCTATGATGATTCAATGGGGCTTAATGGCAACACCTCAATATTACTATCAACTTCAACTTGGTTGGAAATCCTTCTTAAATTAGATGAGGTGGATGAAATCATGTTGCAATTCTCTACTCTTACCACTTTCGTCAAATCAGATGGTGACGGGAGGGTAAAAGTACCCATTAGGGAAGGATCTTTAAAGAGACCTACTCCAAAACTTTGAAGTGATAGCAGGGATCCGTGTACCAATGGAATGCTTCCCGTAGCCTGTGAACTATTGGCAAAGAAGGCTAGCTGATCAATGACTATGATTCTACCCTTAAAACGGAATGCAATAGTACAAAAGTACATGGAAACCACAACGGCCATAACATATTGTTAGGCCCCTATACTACTAGTGTAACCCCTTATTGTTATTAGTAAAACCCCCTTATTATATTGATGTACCCATGTAGTACCCATTTTGTTACTATTGTGCCCCATAGAAGCCCACTATTTTTATTATTGTGCCCTTACATTATTATTGTTATGTCGGCTCTGATTATGTTATGAGCCCTTAGACTCCATATATATAGAAAAGGAGGTCTTTTCATTTGTATTCATCCAAGAATTGTTCATTTATTGTATTGTAAAGGAGGTTTCCCCCTCGAAGAGGCTGAATTCTAAGGCGTTGATCTATCTTTTCTTGAGCTGGTTTCATAACATTTGGTATCAGAGCTTTGGATTCTAGGGTTTCGCTGCTCCAAACACGTCATCGTGGCATTTTCGCTATAACGTTTTTTCTGTGACGTTTCAGAAGTCAAAAAAAAAACCCATGTGAGAAGACTTGGTGCTGAACTTTGGGTCCGAATTTCAGATCGTTTCGCGCCATAGTTTCGGAGATATGATCTGAGGAAGTTGGACTTTTTGCAGACTCCTGAATTACACTCAAAACAGGTGACCTGGGGAAAATCGTCATAACTTTCTTTATGAGCATCGGATTGAAATTTCGTAAGAAGGTAAAGAAAGAGGACAGACTATAGTTTTCATTTATATATTTTTTAGAGTCAAAGGTTGAAACAGTGACACGTGGCATGTCGTACAAGTTTGCTCTACTGAATTAGTCTATAATCAGGTCACTGTGGGAGATTTGGCATAAC
>APFE030000224.1:0-15532 GCA_000404065.3 Pinus taeda
GAGCCAAATACTGAAAAAATAAATTTAAAAAACAAATCTATAAATAGAAAACGTTTTTCAGCAATTTAGCTGCATAAACCCTAGAAAAATTGAAGAAATAGTAAGAAAAAACTAACAAAATGAATGTGGCTTACCCAAATTAATTTTCTGTGGCTGAAACTACCCCAAAATGCCAGAAAAGAGAAGAGAAATATCGCTGTAGCTGAGCCAAATCTGCTGCTGAAATCTCTTTCTCTCGCTGCTGAAATCTCTTTCTCCTGCTGCTGAAATCTTCTTTGCTCACTGCTCAAAACACCCTAGCTGAAACAACTGCCAGTCTCGAAGAGAAACGACTTGCTGAATAGTGTGATGAGAGAATGAGACAAACTTCTCTTTTATAAGTTTAGACAGGCTTCTAGAACTCACTAGATAACCTAAAAACAATTAAAAATAAAAAAAATTAAAAAAAACACAAGTTTTTTGGGAAACGTGGGCTGTACGGCTGTGAAACGCATTTCTGGCCGTACTGGCCACGTTTCCATTTCGGGAAACGTGGCAGTACAGCCGGAAATGCGTTTCACGGTCGTACTAAACGCGTTTCCGCGTTTCGTCCTAGTTTCCGGCCGGAAACGGACCTCCCCCCCCACGTTTCCTGCAACATAGGGCGAATGTGATATTTTTTAGGGCGTGTTGTAATGGGACCATCGGGTCCGTAACTCATATCACAATCAAGGGTTTGAGCAGTGTTTACATAACTTAATATAATAGAATCGCCGATAAGGTTTCTGTCGATATTATATACTGTCGAAAGGGTTCCCATGGTTTATTACTTCCTCCGATATGGCTCTTACTCTTGGCATATGCGATAGATTTGCATTGTCTTGGCTTGTCGCTCCTGTGGTTTCTCTTTACTCCTATGACTTCCGATACACTGCTTCGATAGCTCTTCTTTGATGGCTTCCGATGAATTCTTCCTGCTCCTGTTGCTTCATGGATCTGCTCTGCTTGGCTTCACATCATTATTTACTATCCAGAATATTTCCATATTAACATCAATGGCAATCTAGATCAACAATCTCCCCCTTTGTCATTGGTGGCAATATTCTTTTTCTCTTCCCCTTTGACATCAATGGCAAAGGAGTGCACAAGGACTCCCCCTGTCGAATTGCTCCCCCTGTCAAATTGCTTTTGTTCTTTATGGGTATGTTACTCTCCCTGTCGTGGTGCTCTTCTTTTTACTCAAGATAGAAGGATTGTTGCCTCATAATCAGCTAGCACATTATCCCTTCTTCATGTCTTAGAACTTCTTTATCATGGCTTCAACAATGCTTAAAGATGCTCCACTTCAATGCCTCAAAACAGATTCCAAATAGTCATACACCAAATGTCCAAGTCCAAGTTTTTACGTTTCTACACTGTATTTTGTTGTCTCGACAGTCAGAATTAAGAGGCCTTCATAGTTCGAATCAAGAGAAAATGCCACTGAAATTGTCATTCTCGCTATCTTTCTTCAAATCAGGATTCCTTTGTATCTTTGTGCTTCTCCTTAAAATGCTGAGCTATATTCGACAACACAACATTCTCCCCTTTTTTTTGATATCTAATCCGTGACTGTCTTTTAAATTCTTTCTACTGGCTGACAACTTTTTGCAATGCTTCTATTATGTTAGATGCCGCCAACTGCTCTAGCTTCAAGCTCCATTCCCAAATGTGTCTGTTTGTTTGAAGGTTGCCTCTATTACTGTCCTCGATTTACCTGTTCTCACATCATATCCCGAGTCGAGACATTCAACTTCTATAATACCAGCAACATAGTTATTTGCCCTATTTCTCTAGCATTAGATGGCCTTCTTTGCTGCTCCAATTTCTGCTTAGTGATCAAGTGGAAAACATCTTCAACAACAATCCAAAGAATGGTTAAGAGATCATGTTCTTCAATGTAGTAGTCCTGAGAAATGATCTTTATCAAAGAATGATTGTTAATATAGCTCATCAAGGATTTCATAAGGACCCTTTCACAGATAACTTCTGCAATAATGATCAAGAATCACAAGCTCCCCCTAATTGTATGCATGGTCTCTTTTTGGCAGAATCTCATCAGCAAACACTCGGAATATCAAGGATATCTTCATCAAGTCAACAACATGTGCTGTTCGCTGGAGAGTTCAGGAGATTTTCAGATTGTATTTGCTTTCTTCTCCATACTTGTGTAACTTGCTTCTCTAGCATGGTTCTAGCTTGTGTAGGAACCCAAGTTAAGTTATAATCACGTGCCATATGACTAATGTTATGACACTTGAAGCATTTTATGTTGTTCATGAATAAGAATTCATGATTTCTTCCTGCAGAATTGCTTCTCGGAGATTGTCGGGGACCATAATGTCTATCTTTGTGATAAGCCCTACAATCTTTTGCCATGTGTACAAAGTTTGTACAAGAATAACAATAACCAAGAAATATACTTTGGTACCTGGGAGAAGAAGGTTTCCTTGATGTTTTTCTGAAGTCTTTCTGCCTTGAGATCCTTTGATTATAACCATTCCTTCTTGCATGCTTGACATCATCTACATTTCTTCTTGGAATGGGATTTCCTTCATTGTTGCCTTGACTCTTATTTTTGCCTTTGCTGGAACTGGGAGCATCAATATTTCTTTTTGGCTTTCTCACATCCTATTTGTTTGAAGCATTATCATTCTTGCTTGAGGATTCTCCTTGATAGCCAAGACTTGATTTATCAAATGGGGATCTTTGATGGCTGAGCATGTCATCCAAGGCTTGGGAGCTCTTCAAAAATTTGTCCATCCCTTCAACCTTTTTTTTGAGGGAGACAATCTCTTCTCCCAACCTTTCACAATCATTGTTCTTCTTAGCAAGCTATTTCTCAATTTCTTCCTTGATACAAGTTGCTTCATTTGCTTCTATTTTAAGAGAGATGATATCTGAGTTCATTTTGAAGATTGCTTCATTTTCCTTAGCTAGACTGCTCTCCATTTCTTCCATGATCCTTGTAGCTTTACATGTTTTAGCCTTGAGAAGGCTGAGGTCGGATTTTAGTTTGAATATCTCTTCATCCTTTGCTTCTATTTCACATATCATGGTGTTTTTCTCTTTTTCTGTTTCATCAACTTGTCCTTTTATTTTTATCAATGCTTCCATTTCCTTCTCAACTCCTTGTGCTTGTTTCCTTGCTTCTTCTAGTTGAGATCTAAGGGAGGAGACCTCTTCCTTGTATTGACCAATCTCTGCTTCAAGTTTGTTCAAGTTTTTGTGCCTTTGTTCAAGTTGTCTTGACAAGGTATCTTCTCGTTTCTTTGTCTTCTCCAATTGATTTGTCATGGATATGACTTCTTCATGATGTTTTCGTTTGCTTTGATGAAATTCCTTCTTAAGCTTGGCAAGCTCTTCATCCCTTTCTTGTACTAGAAGCTTGACAAGGTCGACTTCCTTCCTTGTTTGGTCTTGATCACTAGCTAGCGCTTTCTTCTTAAGTACCTCGTTTTCCTTTTTCAAATTGATAATCTCTTCCATAGCAACCATAATTTTAGTGAGGAGATCTTCTTCAGAATCTTTTCCATTCTCTTCATCTTCTAGGTCTTCTTTAGCCTTGATGTCATCATTCTCATTTTTAGCTTTTCTATGATGGGTTCTGGATTTCCTTCTTAGTTTCCATCATCTTCTTGACTAGTGGTCTTGGTCAATGCTCCTTTTGAGTGAAGGTCATGAAGTTTGTCCCATATACCTTTTGTTGAGGAACATTTTTCCAAATTGGCCTTTATAGAATTTAGTAGCCCATTCAAAATTGCCTTCATTGCTTTTGCATTGTACTCCTTGGATTCTCCATCCATCATGCTATTAGCAATCACTGATTTCCAGACTTTAATGCCTTGAATCTTTAAGAAATTCCTCATTCTTGCTTCCCATATATCAAAGTTTCCATTGAACCATGGAGCCTTTACAAATTGATTGATTTCAACTTCGATGGTTGAAGGAGACATATCTTTAGGAGGATTGGAGACTTTCTTCCTTAGCTTTGTCATTTGTGTTCTAATTGATCAACCTTCAAGCTGTTAGGCTTTGAGTGAAGATAATTGCTCTGAAACCAATTGTTGGAAATATTGGGGGGGGAGAGGGTGAATCAATATTCATTTTCAATTGTTACTTTTACTAGTTAAATCAATTATATTTAGAACACAAAATGAACAATAGGAATAAATGCTTTTATTAATATAATCACTACAATAAATCAGGTACAATGTATATAGGGCTCCAACCCGTTGCCAAGCACCAACTTGGTCTTTTGTGAGGCTTCAACCTCTAGGGAATCAACCCTGTCTTGTCAAGGCGCCAACCTTAGATTTAGGAGCACCAACTTCAAGGACACCAATCCTTCCAATTTTGAGGCACCAACCCCAAGGGCTTCGACCTTATGTTGTCAAGGCACCGACCTTGGGTTTAGGAGCACCAACTCCAAGGACACCAATCCTTCAAATTCTGAGGCACCAACCCCAAGGGCTCCGACCCTATCTTGTCAAGGAATGTTTTGATTGTATTACATTGATCTCAAAATATTCTTCATTGTATTCTGTCAATCTATAGCTTCATTGCTACATCAATGACAAGCTGTCTTCATATGAAGGAGTCTTCATAATTCTTTATACTGTCCAACAGAGTCAACAAAGTTTACCTCATGATGATCTCAACAATGCATCATGATCTTCAATAAAGTCTCCAAGACCTGCTGATGTTTTTCAACAAGATATCTGTGTTAGGTTTTTGCAATAGTTCGTTGTCTGTGCTATGGCTTCACTTCAGGTCCGATCCTTTCAAGATGAATTAGGGCAAAAGATTGTCCTCCCACTCTGTCTTTAGATTCCTCCTTCGCTTGGCCTTTGGCTTCTGCTGCACCTTCTGCGTCTACTAGACCTTCGACTTCCTTTGTTTCTTCAAGTTCACGAGTTGTGAACTTTTACTTCTTCTCTTTGTAATCGATGCCCGAATCACCTGCCTCCAGTGAAGCGTTTCAACTTGTATTATATATATATATATATATATATATATGAGTTTTGCCAATAAACGAAATATATATATATATGAGTTTTGCCAATAAACGAAACGACCCGTTCATTGGTGGAGGGGCCGACTTGTGCATGAGGTGGTATATTAAAATATATCGGAGGGCCTTTTGGTAATATTCAATCAATTATAACTTAGCCTTTTTACAGAAATCACATTATAGCAGAGGCTATACCCATATTATAATAGAAGTATGGCGGTCCCCATATGCCACGTCATCGCTAATCGTAATTGCAACTTTTCAGAGGTCTCTAACTACACAATATATCGGAGAGGTCCTTTTTAATATTCACAAGGCCCACATGGAGGTCCCACATGCCATGTTATTAATCGCAATCGCAATTATCTAAAATCCCGCAATCACAACTCTTAACATCACCGATGTAACATTGCTGATATTCATGTTGCCGATGAAACGAACACGATATAATATTAAATCATCGTCAATAGATCTGTCGGGTCCACAGCTAATATTGCAATTAGCGGTTGGGTTCACAAGTCTTATCGCAATCAGTGGTGACAACCCTTATGATTTGCGTAACTTCAACGTTACTTGGATGCGATACTACATAAAGGTATATTTTAATGGAGCTATCAGGTCCGCATATTATATCGCAATCGATGTTTTGAATGGAACATGTTTATACGAATATAGTGGTTGGTTTGCGATTATGCGATGGATGCGATATGATATTGAGTTGTATTGCAATGGTGCAGCGGGTTCGTAATGATATCGCAATTGCAATTTTCAAGTGGCATTTCTTTGTGATACATAACTTCCAATGTGGATGCGATATTTCATTAAGGTGTAATATAATGGTCTAGGAGGTCTGCATATCATATTGCAATCAACGGATTTGTATGTGACAAGGTTTTAAGACTAGCGATATGGCAAATGCGATATTTTTTAGGGCGTGTTGTAATGGGACCATCGGGTCCGTAACTCATTTCGCAATTGGGGGTTTGAGCAGTGTTTACATAACTTAATACAATAGAATCACCGATAAGTTTTTTGCCAATATTATATATTGTCGAAAGGGTTCCCATGGTTTATTACTTCCTTCGATATGGCTCTTACTCTTGGCATATGCAATAGATTTGCATTGTCTTGGCTCGTTCCTCCTGTGGTCTCTTTACTCCTATGACTTCTGATACACTGCTTCGATAGCTCTTCTTTGATGGCTTTCGATGAATTCTTCCTGTTCCTGTTGCTTCATGGATTTGCTCTGCTTGGCTTAAGAAGGTGTGGGCAAGGGGAAGGGGATGGGGAGAGCTAGCCCTATGTGGACTCAATGGAGGAATGTGGACCTAGGTGGGAGAAATGATGAATGGGGAAGTAATGAGTGGAATGGGAGTAATATATGCAGATAAGGGAGCAGGACCACGAAACCAAAATCAAGGTTTCCTGTGAAATACCGTCCCTAAAGCCAAATGGTCAGTAAAAGAGATCCCGCGGGACTAGAATCCAAGGTTAATATCCCAAAGGGGTCTATGGGACAAGAGCACAGACCTAGCTCATTCTTTCCGCCGACCCCCCCCCCCCAATTAATCCATGCCTAAAAGTGTAAATGATAAGCAAACTACAATGCTTAATTATCAAATGACAAGGCATACGTTTAGGTTCCTTCAAACATACGATCATGGCAGATGGGTGAGGGACCACATGGTTGGCTCAGGTGGCAGAGAAATGGCACAACGAGCTAGTTGGTGGCTGCAAGGGGCTACTGGCTACCCGCTGAGGACCATTTGGAGAAAATAAATTATTCGAGGGATATCACCCACAAAATGGTGGGTAACAAGGCCGACTTGACAAATAATAATTTTACTCCATAAATTAAAATACATTTAATATTTCTTTTACTGATAAACCATGAAGCCGATTTGTATTGGACGGAAATGGAAATTCAAATTCCCTTTAATATTTTTCTACATGCCCAAGATTATTTTCCATACTAAATAATTAATTCTTTCTTTGGGGAAAGGAGGGTTTCCCTTATGGGAAATTTCTCCCTGAGCTGCCTCAATTTTCAACAACTAGTACATCTTCCTTTGACATTTTCCCCAAGAGCACATCCTTTGCAAACTCCGTCATGTTCAATCTTGATTTTGGGTATACCTTTAACAAAATCTTTCATTCTAGACAAAGCTTTATAATGAATGTAACGACCAAAAGTCATATACACAGTGGAAATATTTAAAATATTTCGTAGTCAAAGATATCCATTGTAGGACAATTATTGTAAATTGTATTTTGTACAAAAGAATAAATGTAGGATGAGTATAAATGAGAATGAGGGTCTTGTATTTATAGCCAGGTAAGTACCCTTTCACGAACAAACATGCCTCTAAGACATGCCTTTTCATTATTAACTAACTAACCATTAGTTAATTTACTTATTATTTATTATTATATTATATTATTATGATTATTATTTATTATCTATTTATTATTTATTTTTACATAATTTATGTTCAGAACATTGTTTTCCCCTTCAAAAAGCTTTTTCCTCAAAGCTTATTGATGAAAGGGCTTGATTTATTTTTCTGCTATGAATGCCTTCTGCTTGATCTCTTTTTCTGCTACGAATGCCTTCTCGTCTCAGAACAATCATCTTTGTTGATACAAGTTGATATGATCCTCTAAGTGACAAACAAAATTGTCGCAATGAGAAGAGATCGAACAATCCTAAATTAATCTTCTGTATAATCTTGCAGTGACTGGAAACTTGTGATGAATTGTTATCACATGAATGGATTACATTGACATTTGTATTCTTCGGAACATCAGGTTGTTGTTTATGTTCTAAATACGTAGCTTGATTGAGCTGTCTACTCTTGTGATTCGGATGTCGATAAGGAATTCTAGTGATTTGATTTTCCCTTATCTTGTTTGTGCCGTTTTCTTGTTTTATTTGACGTCCTTGATTTCCTTTAGCTATGGAAGTTGCGTGGTTAATTTCTGGTTCTTCACTTGAATCTTTTATTGCTGGAATTGCAATTTCTGAGCACATCTTTATTTCAACTAACTTGTCCTTTTCTAGAGTTGTGATATTGACGAGATATGTATTTGTTGTTTTTCGTCAACTAGAATTTCTACATTTGATGCTTCCTTCTCGATAAGTTGTTGTACCTTGTTTTCTAATGACTTATTGTCCTTCTTAAGTTTTTTAATTTGCGTCAGTAATTTTTCACTATGATCTTTAAGCCGAGAAACTTCTTCATTTTTGTTAGTGGCGATCTTGTCTATTTCTCCTTGCAAATTTTGTAATACTTTTTTAATTTATTGAAAAATTATTTTTGAAATATCTTGTATGTCTTCTGGTGTTACTGAATTTGGTTTTAAAGTAACATTCTAGAGTGTTATTTTCTTCTTCCTGTAGGAAAATGTTAAAAACTTCTTTTTTGTATTCAGGTTGAAGGAACCAAGGTTTTCCATCCATGGGGAACCCAAAATAATATCACCTTGATTGCTCCATAGTGTTTGAACTAAGAATTGCGAAATAACTGTATAATCTTCAATGTTTGACTGTAAATTGGTTATGCCATATTTTTTGTTGCCCAAACAGTCTAATTTTTCAATTATATTTTACTCTAGAATCACTAACTAGTTTGCGATTTCATGCGTTATATAATTTTTATCTTCGGTAGGGGAGATAGCAATAGTGACATATTTTCCAGCAATAGATCCTTTAATTCTAAATGGCACTAAAACATAATTACGTGAAGTTTCTGGAAATTTTCCTTCATTACTGCTCTCCATTTTTATCCTCTCTCTTTGTTTTTTCTTGTTTTTTAAAAATAACCTTGAACTTTCCTTGGTCAATTACACTTTGTAAATATTTATTTATTTTTTATATATTTAATTCTATAATTACTAATTATATAGCAATTATTATACAACTTATTATATAAATTATATAACAATGATTATTATATACATTAATGTATAACAATGTTAAGTATTGAAAGGGTATGATGGAAAGAAGAAACGTTATGACGAAAGGACGCATGACCGACTCGATACACGAGGGCTTCGTCGGGAAAGACAAACATCAAGGATGAGAGGTGGTCTCAATGACAGGGAAACTGTTGATGAGGGAAACAAACAGAGGCTCGATGCTATTGTCGACAAGGCGGAATAGAGTGTGGAAAAGGGTCGGAACCAGGCACCAGATAGACTTTGACTCGAATGGTTTGTTCACTGGGTTACAATGACAACAAGATTGACCTCCTCGTCGGTTTTGCGATGTGTGAAGGTGGTTGCCGTTGTGTGCCTTGGAAGTTTGATCGATAGCTGTGGCGAGGAACGTTGTGCGGCAGAGCAACTCGAGGGCGGCAACGATGGCACAAGAATTGGGTTACTGTGCAGTTGGCGCGAGTAGCATGCATGACTATGATGGTTTGGGTGTTCGAGTGGGTGCTAGGAGTGCGACTACGTGTGGCAGTGGCCAATGGTGGCTCAAGGCGTCTGGTGGTGGCATTTGGTCAGTGGCCCTTAGCGTAAAACAACGTCGTGGCTGTTTGACTGGTGTTAGGTAAGTGTTGGTTTTATTTTTTAATTTTTTATCTTTTAAATTTGTTTTTATTTTTATCTTTATTTTTTATTTTTTAAGTTTCTTATAACCCCTTTTTATTTAAGTTCTTTTCTTCTTTCTTTCTATTATATTATATATATATATATATTCCTTATAAATATTTATTTATTTTATTTTGTTTTTTTTCCCACTTTTTTAAAGATGGCCAAGGGCCTCTGACGAAATCAGCAAATGGAGAAACTCCAAAAATCTAATAGCGAAACGCTTTTAGTTTCACAACAACAAGGTTGGTGCAGGGTTGATGACCAACGGTCGGATCAGATGTGGCTCTGATACCAATGTAACGACCAAAAGTCGTATACACAACGGAAATATTTAAAATACTTCGTAGACAAAGACATCCATCTTAGGACAGTAATTGTAAATTGTATATTGCATAAAAGAATGAATGTAAGGTGAGTACAAATGAGAATGAGGGTCCTGTATTTATAGCCAGGTCAATACCCTTTCACGAACAGGGATATCTCTAAAACATGTGTTTTCATTATTAACTAACTAATTGTTAGTTAATTTACTTATTATTTATTATTATTTTTATATTATTATGATTATTATTTATTATATATTTATTATTTATTTTTATATAATTTATGTTCATAACAATGAACATGAGAGTACCTTTTGTTGACCACTAGAGTGGCACCTGATGATTATATGACGACTCCATGCCCAAGGATGATCCAAAAGACACTTGTACCATAAGATACCATCAATCAACAGAGTTTTTTAACTCTACTTCTATTTTCTCATCATCTTTTTTGTACTCAGGTTCCACACCCTACGGGGAATTGTAATAAGTGATACCATTAATGATGAGTTTTGAGTTTGTAACAGGCCTAAGATGTTGGGACTCGATCAACAAATGAGTACACCTTGGAGTGTTTTTTTATCTAGTTAATTATCCTTTCTTTTTCAGAGGTAGACAATTTTCTGGGTTTTTTCATTCACTTTTTACCCCAAAGTCGGGTGACGGTTTGAAGTTTGAGTCCCTAACACATCTTAGTGTTTAGAGTCGATATATATTACCATACTAGATCACACAAAAAATTTCGTGGAATTTTGGTTAGGTCTAGGTAATCATTTTTTAATTTTTTTAGATTTTCCACACTGCGGAAATTGCTAATAAAATTGTATTTGTAATGTAATAAGTGATGTCTAGAGAAGTTGTATGGGGTATGAGTAATGTAATTTGCACCTCTCATTCTCAACTTTCTACTATGACACACTTTGAGGGGTTAAAAATGTGTTTTGAACCCTCAAAACCCACTTTTCCTAAGTTTAGTGGGAAATCTGGCAATTAATTAAGCCATAAATTAAATAAATGGAGAAAAATAAATATCCATACATCTTAAATGTTGTGGAAATGAGGTGGAAAATTATGGAGGAGTAAAAGTGAAGTCCTAAGGTGATGTAGACTCTTGAAATCAAGGAAGAACATATGCTCAAATAAAAATGAATTTCTGGCATTAAATGAGAACGTTGCTTACCTGGAAATTCGAATTTGTTAATTTAATGCACATTTGGGAGAATATTTGGTGGAAATTTTTGTGGGAAATTGTTCCCACATGGATTACCACCCATATACACTTGTCATTTCATCATAAAATTCAAATTTGGCACATAAGGGAAGAAAAAAATGATGTCGACTTGGCATAATTCGATTTTTACACTTGGCATTGGACCTCTATTCAACAAATTCGAATTTCTCTTTGGTATTGTCACTTCATGCCACTTGTTTGATCACTTCTACATTGGGATTGGCTCCCATAGTTCTATATAATAGAGCTTTGAGCTCTCATTTGATGAATTGAAAACGAGCTATTGTGCTTGGGGAATCGCTGCTCTTATGTACACTTATGTTCTATTGCAATAAAAGACTTTGGGGTTTTACATATGAGGTCTTGTTCTTCTTGAGCAAAGTAATATCTTGATCATTGTGTTTCATTTTCTACTTATGCTATTGTGTTCATTAGTTTCCATTATGCTTTTAGAGATTTTCTAATGTGAAACTATTTCACATTGGCATTTGGTTTTGAGAGTTTGCTCTAGATAAATTTTTGGTTGATAATAAACCTCTAAGATCTCTTTATCATTGTATTTCTTTTAACCCATGTGGATCTAATGTTTATTCGAAGTTTGTAGAGATATCTCTTGGATCAAGCCTCAAGCGTGGGGAAATTCTGGAGGAATCATCCCACTCTTGAGCAAGTTCATTGAAGAATCCGCGTTTGTCATCTCCCAAGGCCTCATTTCACGATTTTGTGTTGCAGGCATCCTTGGTTTTTAGCTTGTGTTTCAAAATTCATTTCAATTAAAATCATTTGTCTCAATTTTTCGTGCTAATAACGATTTTATTTTGTTATTGAAGAGCATGTTGAAAATTAGACAAGAATTGGAGTTTCACTCTAATTCCTTAGTCTAAATTTTGTAGAATATTTGTAGATTATATTTGCTAACTCTCCTCTTCGTTTTACACTAGAATTGAGTGTGGGTTTTGTAGAAAATTCAGATCTATTTATGGACTATGCTCACCTTTTGTGTTGACAAGATTGAAGAAGCTAAAGTTTGAAACTCTAACTATTTGTTGTAGGACACCAAGAGCACTTGAGGATCAATTTAGGGAGGCCGTGGGCAATCTTGGATAGCAACAAATTAGCTTGATTGTGGGCCTTTGTGCACTTGTAATTTTCAGATTTCAAGAGTTGTTTCTTGGCCATTGTGGTTGCCACTTCTTGGAAGGAGATCTTGGTTTCTATAGACTCTATTTTGTAATTGTCTCTTCCATCTTTTGGGCAGCCCATTAAGGGGCCTTCTACTCATTGTAAAAATCTAATAAAAGATCTATTTTTTCTTGTGGGAGCTTGGGTTTTACCCATGGCATCCCTTATCTCCATTTAGGGAGAGAAACATGTGGGTGAATTAACTTTTGCATCTTCTCTTTTTCCATTTTAATTGCATGCTTGAAATTTACACAACCTCACTCATTACATTTTTTATTTTGTTCAAATAAGTTTGTTACAATTCAACTTAAGGTTTTGCATTCTCCATTTTATATGTTGATTTGAGCTACAAACACTTTACTTCGAATAAACTACTTTTCACATGTTCATTAACTTAATTTTCTATAAGCCATTTTAATTTCATATTGCAAATTCAAGTCTATTTTTTTTGCAAATTTAATCAAACTTGAGTTCACTGAATCACAAGCATTGTTATTTACTTACATGCAAGACATCTCTCAAGTTTTATTTGCTTTTGGGTAAATCACAAAACTATCGTAAAACAAAGCAAATATTTTTTCACAAATCCTACATGTTTCCGCAATCTTGTGTTTAAGGCAATTTCTATTATTTACTTAAATTTTGCAAATTTACTTGCATGACATAGTAGGCATATTAAATTAGTTGCATTTTACAGGCTTCCAAAGCTTCACTAAAATTAACCTCCAAGCATAAGTTTGGTTGATAGAAAGTATAGGAAAAAATGATTTCTTGGAAAGTTCTTTTATCTGGTACGAAGTAAGGTAAAAGCGTTGTGACCCTGCAATTATGAAGGTGGCTTGTTCCCTTGTAGGAACGAAGGCACACGCTGGCTCGTAAGACTCAGGGGATGGGTATTGTTAATGACACCTCCGTGTCCTCACCCCCTCTTTCTTACAGTCACCCCAATTTTTACCCTTTGGTAAGAGCTCAAGAGGAGGACTTTGTGAAAAACCAATAACTCAATTTCTACTCCAGCAAACTAATTATATTTCACATACTTGTTAAATTAATTAAACAAGTTACTTGTAGTTTTCTACAACAAATACTGAAATACATACACTGCAGCCTACACCAAAATAAACTGTGGAAACTAAATACTGCACATGAGAGAAGTAAACATCACACACATCTACACAGTGATTTTTGGACAACTGTTCCCGGAAAAACTGAATGCGGGAAAACCGGTGCAGCAATTGAGGGTTTTATTATTAGAAGTAATAATTATGAATACAATCTCTGGATTCCCTGCTGGCTATCCAGTACAAAGAATCTAACTAACAGAGAGATGAGTGAGATTACCTCACACGATCATTGGAAATCTTCACTGATCTAGCCACTGAATGGCCAGCCCCTGGCTGCCTTTGTGCAGTCTCTACGGAATTCCTGCGTAGACCCTGCGTCACAATGACTAGGGTCTACATCACTCCTCTCGGCTGATCGATTTGCCTTTGAGACTTCGACTTCTGCCCTCTTGGTCTCACACCCCGGCTTTGGGCTCTGAAAATCGATTCTCCAGGAAATTTACAGATTCCTTTTGGGCTTCTACGTGGCCTTGCGTCAGCCTCTGCTGAATCTCTCTTTGCCTTCTCTGTTGAGTGTTTTCGGATCAAGAGAAATCTCCAACCAGAAATATCCCTGCCCCTCACTGCAAAATATCACTTCGAATTTCTCTCAGGGAGCTGCTCTACTTTAGAAATTCGATCTTCTGATCTCTACTCGATGTGTTTTCCAAACGCCCATCAAGCCTCCTCTTATAATCTTTCTGTTGACAACCAATGACCAAGATTAGATCCTAATCAATGGCTCAGATCATTTTGGCTTGATCCTCATCTTCTTCTAGAAGTTTCAGCCACAATTAGATTAATACCCTTTAATTATTTTAATTTCCTAAGTTTAGACTTAGGCTCCCATTAAAAATAATTAATTATTTTATAAAACTGTCTACGGGGTGAATTTCCCAAAACGATTTCTGGGTATTTTAGAATGCATGTGTCCAAATCTCCCTGCAAATTTTGAGGCTTAGAGCACATCCAATGCTATTAGAAATCAACACTCCCTCTTAGCGAGGAATGTGCTCTAGTAATACAACCTGTTGAAGCATCACCCTGTTTTGTAACATCTACCTCTGCGCTGCTGATGTCTGACATTTCTGCCCATCAACTACTGCGCAAATGCTGCATCTGTATTGCTGCTGACACTGCCACTACCAACATTGGCACGGCCAATGCTGCATCTGTACTGCAACTCCCTCTCAAATTTTGCATCTATGCTGCTGTTGGCCCTGCCACTGCCAACATTGCATCCTGCTCCAACTGCTCCTGCTACTGCATCAACAACGGAAAAGCATCCCAAATTACTGATCTGGTGTTCAACATGATGCATCTATTGCTGGAGTTCAAGCTTTTGAAGCTTCTGCGCTGACCTTCTTAAGCTTCTGCATTGTTGCTGACCACTTCACTGTGCCAACTGCATGACCGCCAACTCTAGCTCTGAGCTGCTCAGCCTCTCGCGCTCTTAGCCACTGCAACTGTCACTCCGACACTCCTTTGCACCAACTGACACTGGTCCATCCTGCTACTTCTGATTTGGGCTTCCGTCGCAAGGTATTGATCCAAGAGGTGGACTCTTAAAGGATCCTGCCTGTTAGTGTCGGTCTTGAGCCCTCCATCGGTGATCAAAAACTCTTTGCATATGCATATGTAGGTGTCTCATCAGCATCAGTTTTGCACCCCGTTAGGCATGCCATAACACTGATGGAGGAGCTAGTCTTGTTCCCTTCTTGGCTTTGCTGGAATCAGGTCATACCATTTGAAAAAACTTGTGTCACACTTGTTTCATTTTTGTCTTGAAATTCCAAGTCTAGGTCTAGGGTTTCGGTCAAAATCATTGCCAGGGCATGAAGTCAAAAGTTTGATGGTCTTCAGCAAGCCAGAAGGAGGTTTGTAATTATGTTCTATTGATAGTTTTCATCTGCTACAACTTATTTTTACCAAGGTCATGTGAAAATGGCAACAATAAAGAAAATTTTCAAAAATCTTCAGAATGCCGGAAACAACCCTGGTTTCTTCCTCAGAATCCATCAGAGAATCAACCTGCAAAAAGAACCAAGTGAAAACACTCAAA
>APFE030000226.1:0-19742 GCA_000404065.3 Pinus taeda
GTAGTCTTGGAGAGTTAATTACTCTCCTACTCCAAGACACTAGTCTGATCTATATTGGTGCTTCAGAGCCCTAGTAAAAGAAAAATTGCTAAGTTGATTTTACTTTAAGCGTTAATTTTATGGCTTTTCTTTAGGACAAAAGGTAGTGGAGATGAAACTGATGGTGTGTTGACTCGACTCAAATCCACTAAAAAGATGCACCTAGGATGATTTACACTACTTTTCTTTTTCAATGAATTCCCTAGCTAAGAGAGTTGGAGAATGCAAACTTTTGATAAAAGCAACTTTCTTAATAGACAATCAAAGAAACAATCTCTTTATCTTCTCCAAGCATACAACACATGACTACTCATTACTTGCACGAAAATTCCTTTCTCTTTCAAAAAATTCAAACGCTACTTAAAACAAACTTTGCAAAGGAGATGTTTTTGTATTTTTCCTATTTAATAAAGCTTATAAAACTATTTTAACAAAAGCAATTTCAAAATTTATGAAAATCTACGGAAAACTCACTGAAAATCAAATCAAAAGGAAATTTACCTAAAAGCAAATCTAAAGAGGCAAAATCCTACTAAGATGATTCTAGGTTGTTTTACTCGGTAACAATAAAACCAAGGACCAGTTCATGCAGAATCATAAACCGATCAAAAAACAAAAATCAAACTCTTTTGTTCTTTTTCTTAAGAATTAAATTCACAACTTCAATCAACAAATTATTTCGAAATTCTGCAAAGAGACAACACAAAGTAGGTTGCTCACACAGGTAGACTTTATGACATGGCCGACTCCTAAGAAGACTGACAAAACCAGAGAGATCCAAGGTTTCACAACTTCTAAAGTCAAAGTCACTACAGGACCAATGCAAAAATCAAACCCTAAGCTAGAACTTCTATGAATTTCACTAAAACTCTTGACGCTAACGAAACAAGTTCAGGTGAAGATCTCTGACAGATAACCAGTGGATCTGGGCAGTAAAGACTAATGAAAACAAAATCTAAAGGGAAAAAATGGATAAAATTGAAATTTTCTCAATTTTGATAGGGTACGCAGGCAGCCTGTTTGACCAGGTGCGTCCACGCTCTGTGTACAAAGATACAGTGCGTACAGGTACGCACTGTGTCTAACTCAGAGGGTGCGTACTACTGAAAAATTAAGAAAAACTAAATTCTAACTTAACTCTAAGCTATCCCACCCAAAGACACAGTCAAACAATCAAAAACCAAAAAAGAAATGACTCTTTTCAGATCAAAGTGTCACTCAAAGGAAAAATCAATCACATCAATGGATTCCCCAGTGGAGTCGCCAATTTGTCATGCAGAAAGAGTTAATCTTGCGGACAAAACCAACCTCTCTAGAAGCCTAAGACTTTCTAGTGACAAACAAGACAATTAAGAGCAATCCTTCTCTAAACATGCATTTACCATACAAGAAATCAAGTGTTTAGATCCTTCCTGTAGTCCAACGCTGTTGTAGTAGTCCAATCTCGTCGATTCAGATGAGCTCCTCCTTCACTTCGAAACCTGCATTCACTAACAATCAAACGATTACATAGCACCTGAATATCCCATAAAATAAAACATATTCAACATATAGACCAAGGAGTATATGAAAAAACTCATTAATAACAAATTGTTGAGAAAAATGGACTTATTTGTATTAATAGGAAACAAAAGAAACCATTACAACCTGAGCCTTGGTGTTGTGCAAGTTCCTCCCAGGGTCCAGCAAGAGCTTTCCTTTACTTTGATAAGCTCACCCACTTCCAAATGAAACAAGAAAGGATGGTAATCTCTCCTCACAAGCTTCTACAAGGAAGTCCTAATTCCAGCAGCATCTACCCTTTGGAATGTTCAGCTTTCAACCTCCCCTCCTCTGGCCCAATGCCTGTATTTATAGTGTTCTGGAGGAAGTTAATCAGGTCCAACATCAATGGGATACTCCCTCTTTTGGATGGGGTAGCTCCTCTCTTGATGGGATAAGTTCCTCTTTCATAGGGATGCATGAACCATCTGGAGGCGCTCAATACACGTCAAACAATCTTCTAGAATGCTCTAGAAATGACCACAAGTAACTTTTTTAAGATGAAACTCGCACCTTTTGACCTTTACAAGGGTACGCACCCCACCCTTGACATACAGAGCGTACAAGTACGCAGGTATAATGAGCTTGGAGTGCGTACACGCAGGTAAGGTAGAGAGAACCTGCGTACCCAGAGATAAACATGATTTTTAAAGGCTTTCTCTCTTTCTTGAAGTTTGACATGGAGAGCAGAGGTATAAGGCTTGCCAAGGAGGATAGTATGACTGTTGATGGAGCCATACTTACTGCAGATAGTCATGGTGACAAATTTTAGTGTAACAGTTCCCTATGGTTCAAGCTTGTGTAACAATGAACCCATCTCCACTTTAACCCTTGTGATTTCCATTCTATCAGCCTCTTCCATCATATGAGCCTTGGTTTTTTCTCCTTCCATCTTCACTATCTTCTTGGCCAATCATACGCTTTCACTTGGTTGTTTTACCCTTTTTGAGGAATAGTTGTAGTGAGTGGTCTTATTAGCCAGCTTATTCACAGAAATCAACATGTTTTGAGAAGTTCCAAAATCATCGGAACCAGTTGCTATCCTAGACACCACTCATTCCTCAAATTGGAGTCCTCTTTAAGCTCTTTTCATACTCCCTAAATATGAAGATATTTTCGATTGCTTGTCCTTTTCAACTCGTTAATGGATTGGAAATGACATCTACTCAGTATAAGTTTAACCCTTTTCCGGGCTGAGATAGATTATTTACGAAAAAGGAATACGTTGACCAAACATGGTTAATAGGTTCTCTCTCATATTGTTTTACGCTTTTTCGGGCTTGAGAGACAAATCTACAAAAAAGAACTTGTGGAGTTTTCTTTTCGTCGCTTTTCAAACTCTCTAAACATGAAAAGGACCAAGTTATATTTTTCGTTAAACTTGTTAAAATATCAAATAGCGACAAACTTGTTGATCATGACAAGACCGAGTTTTAGCTTCGCTAGACTCGTTAAAACATCACATAGTGATGGATTCACCCAAAGGGTGGAATAATACAACAAGGATATGTTATCCTCCTCAAGATTGATAAAAAATAAAGAGGTACTAGTCAACAATGACTGGGGAAAAGGGAAAAGGGGGAAAACCACTTTATGGTTGTAGATTTCTCTTGAACATGACACTTTCACTTCATCTCCGTGACTATTTGGGTTGGGTTATCTGCTTGATGATTATCATACCTATGGTCTATCACACCATCCATCACTTTTGTTTTGGGTCAATGCTACCAATTCATTCTGTGTCACCTATATGTTCAAGAGAAGTCATTCAGTTAAACTTCATCCTTTTCAATACCATAAATGTTCATTTTCTTGACCGCCATTCCTGAACCTTGTGTCATCAATCAAATTTCGTCTCCAAAATCATTACACTTGTTTCGTGTCATTGATGTGGGATACATCAAGACCCTCCTGTGACGAGTCCCTTCTTTTCGACATCAACACATTATCCAAGAATTTGACTTAGAAACCCCCTTCCAGTACCTTGAGGCTTCCATACATCAATGACAAATTTCTTGCTTTCGGCGATAGTTTGACATCAATGGCCTTCGACTGAAAGACTTTGTATGGTGTTCGACATCAAAACATATATTCACATCATGTAGAATGTACTACAATACCTTGAGGATCATTATCATTATCGGTGATATCTCTCGCGTCTATTAATGACTTACAACATTGGCTGGTAATCAAACAATTTCTTCCCATGTTTGACTTCAAATCACATATTCACATGGTTAGACTTGTACTTGAGAGAACGATTGAATGAGATAGAAGACCCCAGATCTAGTTTCATCCATCTGGGCTACGATTTCAGGAGTACTAAATCATATGTACAATGGATTTACATTGATGGTCATTCCGATCATGGTTCTATATCTGTAGATGGTTGTCTATGTAAATGTAATGAAAGTTTATATGCTGAGCATGGGTATGCCTTCCCTCAGAAATTCATGAAAAAAAAAATCATGATATATGTATTGTAATTGATGCATGTCAGCTTCCACTTCGAAACCTCATCACATTGTAAAGCATTTCATTCGACATTAACAGTTTTTCAACTTCATGCTTTAGGGGGTAGCTGTTACAAATCCATTTGGGCACATCACTCCCATCATCCATATCAGTGTTTTAGGGCTCATCAAACTCTAATTTCAGTTGCTACATGCCCTAAACAAGTCACACTTTTGAATGCCTCCTTCCCAGATAGTTTCATGACTTGAAGACAACCTGAGATGACCTCTAAAGGGACCAGAGCAGGTAGGCCCATGTAAGGGTGTGTTGCAGCGCCGTTGAGTCCATGCCGGGGTGCTCTGCGGAGAACTTAGGCCCTCTTTCACTTGTGTTGGGCGAGATTGAGTGAAATTCACATAGGGTTTGGGGAATATTCTTATCTCTTGGAGTCATCTAGAATTTTCCCTTACTTATCTACTCCTATGAGCTGGAAAATTAATGAGGAATGAGTTAAGATGCATCCTATCCTCTCATCCCTTCCTCCATGGAACTAATTCTAAGTATGGAAGGCCATTCAATACCCCCATTTATGACATGACCTCCTTCATCCTCCTATAAATTGAACACTCATCTAAGTGATTAGGGATTTGACTATGTTGAATTGTAAGGAGATAATGTTGCTATGATAATTGACTTTGAGACAAGTATTGTTATGCTACAGGTTTGTCATGCTTTTGATGTGATGTGGATGGGATCCAAGTTGGAGGAGTGACTTCGAATCAGACTTGATGGTTGTAATTCCTTCTTCTATTCAATAAAGTATTTGAACCTTTTTTCCATATGTGTATCTTGTTATATGATGCTTATATGTGTGAATGTATTTGATTCCATTTACTTGTATTCAATATATCTTTTGCTTTGATCAATTCTTTGTCTTCTATTGATGTTTATAGGTACTTCTCAAGCGTGTTAAGTACGGGAAGGAGCGACAGGATTGATACAAAGGAGACAAGAGGAAAGAAGAACTACAAGTAGGTCTTCTCATTTTCTTTGTCTTATCTATTGCTTATAGGAAAAGGATAAAGTTCTTTAAACTGTTGTTCTAGATATGGCTACTTATCTAGGGAATTAGTATTTATCCGTAGATACCAAATTCTCCAAAACAATTAGGTAAGGTCTTCATTGCTTTAGTGAATGTAGTATTACCAACATTTCCTTCTCATAAATAGTTTTGTGTAAATAAATTTCCTTTGATTGGACGACTTTCAAAAGTAATGGGTCTTCCTTCTTGCATTAAAACAACACCAATTCCATTTCGTGAGGCATCACATTGCACAATAAAGGTTTTTGTGAAGTTTGGTGTAGCTAATATCGGTGCTTGTTACATTTCCTGTTTAAGATGTTTGAAGTCCTTACTTGCTTCTCGAGTCCAAGAAAATGCATATTTCCTCAATAATGTTATTAGAGGTGATGTTATTCTCCTAGAATTCTTAACAAACTTGTGATAATACCCTATCAACCTGAGAAATCCTCGAAGATGCTTTATGGTTGTGGGGATTTTCCATTCCTTAATGGCTTTAATCTACCTTAACACGCTCATGAGATATAATATGACCCAATTATTCCACCTCGTATACTACAAAGAAACATTTGGAGGTTTTTTCATATAATTGTTTCTCCTCCAATAGTTTGAGTACCTTGTCAATATGTTGAGAATGATCCTTCCAAGACTTGATGTAGATTAGTATATCATCAAAAAATACTAACACTAACTTTCTAAGGAAGGGTTTGAAAATGGAATTCATCAAACCTTGAAATGTGGAAGGTGCATAAGTAAAGCCTAAAGGCATGACCAAAAAATCATAATGACCCTCATGAGTTCTCAATGTTGTTTTTGAAATGTCTTTAGTCTTCATTCTAATTTGATGATATCTTGAATGAAGATCCAACTTGGTGAAGTAAATTTCTCCATGTAATTCATCCAAAAATTCATCAATGACAGTAATGAGAAATTTATCTTTAATAGTGATCTTGTTGAGCTCCCTATAATCTAGGCACATACACCATGATCCATCCTTATTGTGCACCAACACTACTGGAGCAGAGAAGGAATTTTGACTAGGTTTAATTATACCATTCTCTAGCATTTCTGCAACCTTACATTCAATTTCTCTCTTTTGGGCATAAGGATATTTGTAAAATTTGGTGTTTGGAGGAACACTTCCTGGAATCAAATGAATAGCACGATCATGATCAAGAATTGGTGGGAGGCCTTTGGAAGTCTCAAATACCTTGGAATGATTATCCAAGATTTTTTGGAGATCTGGAGAAATATATGATTTTGATGTTTAAGCCTCTAGTGAGCATAATTGTGCAATTACGCTTTGTTTTTATTTCTTCATAATATTTTTCATGCCATTACAGTTGGTTATCTTTCCTCGTTTCCCTGTGATACCCCTTAATTCAACTTCCTTTCCTTCCCAAAAAATTTCAAGAAAAGTTCTTGAAAATTAAAAGCTATCATCCCCAAATATTGTAACCATTAGACTAATAGTACAACATCAACACCACAGATTCGAATGAAAAACATTAGACTATTCAATACATATTCCCCCATACATGGCTTGATATTATGGTATTTTCCAGAGCAATTTATAGTTCCTCCATTTGCAACCATCACTTGAAACTTTGGTGTTGGATATAAAAAGAAATTCAATTCCTTGGTTATCTTACAGTGAATAAAATTATGGGTACTGTTATCACGCCAAGAAACTCACCGAGGTTGTATATCAGTGATGCTTGGGAACATTACAAATTCAACAAAATGTTGCATAAAATGATGGATGAATGAAAGAAATGATGCACGTTCAAGCCAGATAACCACTCCCACTATGACTAACCACAGACATGGGTGAACACCCCCAAACTACAAGGATTTTAACCACCAACTACTCACAGCTTAAGGAAAACGTGAGGATGGAGAAGACTGATCACACCAACAGATGCACAGGACCCTGTGATGGCCGGCTGCGACCAGCTAAAAGGTCTATAAATCTATTATGTAATACACAGACAAGATGACAACTCTTTGGTATTAAAACAACATAAACTTGTAAGAAAATTCAATGAAACATGTTAAATTCTAACACAGAAATGGGATTACAACCCCTCTAATGCCAAACGCTCATAGAAACATGAATTAATGCAAAATAGGCACAACTTGGAACATAGAAGAAGTGAAAAATTAGCAAATGACAGCAAAAGAAGCTTGTATTAGTTGGAAATGAAGACTAGACGCTGCGGGTATCACCCGCCTATCAATTAGCATTTACGAGTGAGCAAAGGGAATCTCTCTCTCCAGAGAGATGTTTCATCCGCTATCTTGTTCTTAGAGGATGCGCAAGTAAACAAAAAAAAATTCCACCTCCTCCTTATCACTAGAGAAAACTCCCCTTTACTAGTCTTATAAGTAAGTCCCACCATGGTGTATTTACAGCCTCCAGAAGTTGAAACTTACAACATACTAACACTCATCAATCCTTTACATCATTTTTCTGGCTATATATAGAGTTTATTTTACAAAAATCTCTGTTAGGCTATGCATGGAGGTTTCTTAATGGATTACCAACCACATTTACATTTAGATATGGGATTCCTGCTACAATCTAAACATTTTAATGAACAAAATGGCTCTATATGTACTTTGGTGTACTCCTTGAACAGGTGGAAGGTTGTCTGGATAAACTTCCATAGCTGCCGCATAGTTGAACTGCTCGAGGGTGTCCTTTCTTGTCCTTGACCAAGCCATTCCTTAATTGTGGTAGCTAGATCATAATTCTCTTCCTTGTGCGCCCAAAATTGGCCCCAAAACACTAATGAATACCCTGGAAACACTTGGCTGTCGGATGGCAAGAAGAATATCCAAGATCTGCTCTCGAGAGGCGATGAGAAGGAACAATTTGAATATGAGCCATTAGATTAAAGAAATGGACGACGGAGGAGAGATCACGATATCATATCGGTGGAAGACAAAGGCGGTAGGATCTTTAACACATGGGTGCAATTCGCGATCAGATCGCATATTGCATATCACAATCGGTAGAAGACACAGGCCATATCAGAGGCAACAGGTCATGGACGCAATTTGTGATAGTGATTAGATCGCATTGCAACATCGTGTTAGAAGAAGCTAACAGAACAGATTGAGGCATCGGGCATGGATGCGATTTGTGATCTGATCTCATCGCATAGGGAAAATCAAAGGTAGCATAGTAGAAGGGAGTTCAAGGTTTACAAAGGATTTTGAATGAAAATAGGGACAATGGGAGGTTAAGAAGGTGTGAAGAAACTGAAGCAGGAAGAGCAGAATGATTGTTGTGGGCACCTTTCTCACCACAACCAATCATCAGTCCTGAAAATTGACCTTCAACCACTGAAGCTTGTAGTAGAGCTAATAGGTACTACTTGAATCAATCAACACTATTACCTTTTTCTTCTTGATATATCCTTCTACCTTGGGAGTTTGAGGAGTGGTAATTCCTTCAAATGCATTACAAGATATGGTAAGATTCATTTCTTCTCTCTCTGGGGTTGGTTCCTGGTGTATATCCTCCTATTTTGATGTTTCTTGTTCCTTTTCTTCCTCCCCTTCACAATCTATGTAGAATAATTTCTTCTCAGCACACTTATGACCTTTAGTGTATTTGTTATCACAACTAAAAAAATCATTTTACTCTTTTTTTCCTCCAATTTTTGCGGCTTCAACCTTGTAGGCTGCAGAAGACTAGGAGCAACAACACTTCCATCTTTATAATTATGAGTGGTAGACTTCCTTGTTGCCATAATTTTTCTTTCAAATTTTCCTTCCACCTTGAATTCCTTCTCCAGTGAATTAGGTTCCCAAAATTTGAACCTCATGTTGGATGTTACCCATGAAAGTCCCTATGAAAACATCAATCTTATGCTCTTATGGAATATCAGTTACCCTAATATTAAATTTTTGGAAGTCCTCAATGTGCTTCGCCATTGAACCCTTTTGTTTGAGATTTATCAATTGGATAAATAAGGTGTTGCTCTTTGTATCCTCATAATGTGCTATCATTTCCTCCATAAAAATTGACCAAGTGACAAGTGGTTTACGAGAAAAAAATCATCGATACCATAAAAACTTATTAGGTTCTGAATATAAAGATGTAATGTGTACCTTTTTTCTGTGTTACACATCACAGGGATCAAAATATTTCTCCTTTGTAGTATCCATGTTACTGAATCCTTTCCATCAAAATTCCTCATATCTATATTTAGAATGTTGTGGTTCTTAAACCCCACATTGGAGTCTCCAAAATCATAATTCATATTCTTTTTATCCTCATCATGATTTTCATGGATTACCTTATCACCACCGGGAAGTATTTCTTGCAACAACTTTGTCAACCCTTCAAACTTGACATTAATTGCATCCATGTCTACTTTAAAAACCTCCATGTTGCCTTCTATTTTTTCTTCTAAACCATCCATCCATCTTAGGTTCCAATTCATTTTTGGTTACTCTTTGCGAGAGTGAGAATTGTTGCACTTGGTCTTGTAATTTTGATATATCATATTACATTTCTTCCTCTTCTTCATGCATCATAGTAGAGCTTTATGGTTGCTTACTAGGTATATCCATTTTTTCTTGAGGCATTTTTGAATCAAATAATGATATTTATGCTTCATTATGCCCTTTTAATGACTTCAAACTGATTTTTCAAACAAAAGTTATACAAAAATTTAAAAAACTACACACATATTTCTTGTTTTGTAGGAGCTCGATATTGAATTTGTTATATCTATGTAATTTTGGATCTCCAAGGTCTAAAATTACGTCCTATAGTATCCCTATGAGTCTTCTTTCCAATCCCATAATTCAGGATGAGATTGGATTCTTGAACAAAGAGTTATGCCCAATCTGCCACAATGACTTGATTATAGACTCGTTCAGTAGAGAAAACTCGTATGGAGTGCAACGTGTCACCGTTTTGACCTTCAGAACTGAAAATGATAGAAAAAAACTAAATTTCATGTAATTTTAGTTCTGTTTTACAAATTTCAAATCTGATGCTCAGAGAGAAATTTATGACGATTTTATCTAGGTCACTTGTTTGAGATGGACTTCTAGAGCTTGCAACAACCCTAAATTCCTCAAATAATATCTCCAAAAATATAGCGAACCAAGATCTAAAATTCATACATGAAGTTCACCAATATTTCATCTCGACTTGGTCGAAATTTCAGCTTCTGAAGCCTCATAGAAACAAAGTTATAGTGAAAATTCCAATATGTCATGTTTGAAGAAGCGAAACCCTAGAATCCAAAGCTTTGATACCAAATGTTATGCAAACAACTAACAAAGATGAAGAAAAGATATATCAACGACTTAAAAAATATCCATTTCAAGGGGGAAACCTCCTTTACATTACATAAATGAACAATTATTTGATGATCCAAATGACAATACCTCTTTGGTATATATATGAGTCTAAGGGGTCAAAATATAATCAGAGCCTACTTAAAAATAATAATGTAAGAGCACAACAATAAAAATAATGGGCTTTTATGGGGACACAGAAATACCAACATGGGAGATACATGGGCACAAAATAACAATATAGGGCTCCAATAACAATAAAAACAATGGGAATACACTAGTATTATAGGTATCTAACACAAATTCTTCAAATTCCATCTCATTCCATATAGTTGATCAAAGTCCTTAGCGGAGTTCTCCCTTTCCATATCAAGTAAGTTCGGATTTTATTTATATTTTGATTATCTAATTGATTTCTTTTAAACCATGTAAATTTGAATAGAAATGCATGAAAATTATTTGTAGGATCCAGATTCAGAATCAAGTTCAGATGCAGAAAATATTACTCCATATTATTTTTAAAAATGTTGGAAGCTCTTATCAGGAGCATCATAACACAAGTAGTTGGTAGATGAAAATGGAAAGCCTCTTAACCCTTCCAAATGGAATGTGGAATATTATAGCTGCAATCCTAGATGAACGATGATAATAATTTTTTGGTATACTAAAATTTGAACAAACCAATTGCATTGTGATGCTTACTAATGAAGTTGATATTGTACTAATGACACTCAATATTTTTTGAAATTAGGATTCTAGTGATGATGAACGATCCACCTACCATATTTCGGAGCACCCCACTATAACATCGAATTGAGGGAATGTTTCATTAAGAGAAAGACTCCGAGAGGAAGCATAAAAAGAATGGTTGAATCAACCATCTATTGAATTCCCACTACGTCCAGATTCACCAATTAGGAATGTCTAGAGGAATAGTAGTTCTTCATGACAAGTGGGAAATGAAGCCAATCAAATGGAGGTTGGTATGGATGATTACTTATGGGATAAAAATGCCATGGAGGCAATGTTGTTAGATGCATTCCAAAATTATGAGCTGGGGGATGATGCTCATATCACTAATACCTTCTTCAAAAGCATGAAATTTGTTTCAACCACCCCACATTTTGGACTTGGCGGCAAGTCAAATTCTACTCATCTAGGGACAATTATGTTGTTGTAAAATGCGAAATAAATGTTTGGCACGTCGAATCCATGTTCCTCAACAATATTGAGGTAATTGACTTGCATGATCGATCAAGTTCCTTATATTTTGTCACAACCAAATTTAAAAATGGTCGATTTTATGAATGTTAAATATTGACATTGTACAATTATATTCCCCACCAACTATGGGATATTCAAAGATAAGGTTCTTTCGAGTGATAATTTCTTGTGAGGTAGCTGCAAAGAGGCAAAGAACTTGTCGAAAATGTTTTGTTTTGAGTACATATTATATCATGCATATTAGAATTATTGTATTCTATATACAGGAGAATATGAAAACAAAGATATATGTCAAAAATGTGGGCATGGAAGGTACCGTAATTAAAAAAACAGGTAAATCACATGATCCTCCTCATAATATATTGAGGAACATGCCTATAATGCCAAGGATTCAAAGACACTTTTATTGCAAATAATTATCTATGCTTCAGGGATGGTATGTCTCACATAGAATTGATTCATGAGGTATGTGAATACCGACAGATTCAATAGCCATGAAGCATATAGAGGATAAATGGCCTAAAAAATTTAAGGATGAAGTGCCAAGTCTATGACTCAACATATCCATGGATAGCGTCAACCCATATTCCCTCCAAAACACCAACTGCTATGTTTGGCCTATAGTAGTGATCAATAACAATACCCCCCAAGGTTTTCCAAAAATAATGAACATATTATGTAGCCTCTCATAGTCCCTAGTAGAAGAGAAGTGAAGAATATGGATGTGTACTTACAACCATTGATAGATGAATTTAAGGAATTATGGGAAGGGATACATATGTATGATGTATCAATACCCATCACAACAGAGATGAGTTTTATATTGTATGGCATATGTTCTTACACCACACTTGATAATCTAGGTTTAGGAGTTTTCTTTGGTAAATTACATTCTTATTAATTTGTTTAGTAACATATTGTTTCACATATTAATTTAATTCATTGCAATTGTTTCAGATCTTCATGGTCACTAATGTGTCAACCTATATACAATAATTTCATAGGTCTTGTAACAAAAGGGTAGCATGGATGTAAATGTTGTGGACCTTCTCTGAAGGCTAAGTGGTTCGACCACCTACGAAATCCAGTTTATGACTACTGGAGGGTATTCCTCCTAGAAGAACACCCTTACAGAAGAGAAACATCCATTTTAAATGGTAAACCAAATAAAATCCAAAGGCCTGCAATAATTACACCAGCTAAATGGCTTAGAGCATATGAGATAGAGAAGGAGAAGGAGTTTGCAGAAATGTTAGATTCAAATGGGGAGCCTATGTTCAACAATCTAGATTTCTTCGACACCTATGTTGAGAAATTACCCATTGGGATGAAAAAGAAATTTGTGTTTTATGAGCTCTGATATTGGGAGCAACTTAATATTACCCACTTACTAGATCCCATGCATATATTTAAAAATATTTAGTCTTCTTTATGGATGCACATATCATCGAAATAAAGTGAAACATTGGTTGTTAGAAGAGATATTATTTCTTCAAAAGATAAAAAGAAACATTGGCCAACACAAGAAACTAGAGGAGAGGTTGGCCCCTCTTGGTCTTTCAAAGAAGGTGATGTCCTTTGGGTTTTTAATAAATATGGTATTTCTTTCTCAAAGGAAGTTATAATGAATGTGAGGGTGCCTTATTTATATGGGTCTTCATTACGACATTGCTTCAATGTGGATGCCCGTTTGTCATGGTTGAAATCACATGACTACTTGAACCTTCTAAGCGTACGTATGTCAAAAACATGATTTTATTATTTTTTGTTTTTATGTAATGGGGTATTTTATAAAAAAAATTGTTGTATAATGTATTATTTATTTTGCAGTGTCATTACCCTCTTCTCGTGTGTGGGTGTGTGAACCATGACTTTCGCTAAGACCTATGACGTGCCATATCTAAATTATATGCATTTGTACGTTGGATCACATCAAAGGAGAATCATATGGCTAGCATTCCATGGTGGCATCAAGATATAGCTGAGATTTTTTGTATGTTTGAAAAGGAATTTCCGAAGAGTTTCATGGACTTGCAGGTTAATCTTCTAATTCACCTAGTAGATGAGGTTGGATTAGTTGGGTTCATTTCTTGTCACTGGATGTTATTCTTAGAGAGGTACATGAAGAAATTGAAAGGTTTTGTTTGACAAAGGGTAAAACCCGAGGGGTCTATGACAGAGGGGTATATATCATATGAGTATTTCTATTATGCTAATGAGTACATCAAGCAGATTGATGTAATTTCCCTAGTTAAAAATCCATGTAATAAAGTTAATAAAGATGAGATAATAACCAAGGTCATGGAACACATATTCCAAGCTGAATGTTGGGAAAAAACATAGTGATGGGGATCACTTGTGATTAATTAATGACTAAGTAAATTGGAAAATGTAATGGCAACGAATTTGAAAAGGTATGCAACATTTATTGGAATTTATTTATCAAAATAATGGAAAAGAGGAGAAAAGGGAGGTGAAAGGTCACAGGTTTCATGTTAGGAAGAAAATGAAGGAAAATAATGAAAAATTGAAGAAAATAGTGGCCTCATTAATAAACAGGCTTCTCGTGATCAATTTGTAGTTTTTTGCTAGTTTAATTTTGGATCCCTCATTTTCTACTCTCTCTCTCATACTCTTGGACACTTAAATGTTTCTTGGAGCAATTTTGGAGGAGTGTGGCATACTTGGGATTTGGATCAAGAAGGCAAAGGAAGAGCAGAAAAGCGTAAGAGGACATCGGGATTAACAACTACAACAAGTTTTTCTTGCAGGTACTGAATTACATGTATGATTTCATTGCTAGTTTGGCATGCATGGCACATGGATGTGGTGTCTTGGTTATAATATTTCATTGGCATGGAGGTTTTCCTAGATTTATAGTGGGTTTTCCTAGCCTTTCTATTTCTTTGATAACCATGGCGTTGTGGGTTTTACCTTTCTTTTTTGTTCGGTTCTCATGTTCCTTTGGCTGTGGGTTGAGTTATTAGTTCCTAGAATCATTGGTTGGACAAATTCTCTAGAAGCCCTATAACATCTTGGATTGAGTTACTAGTCCTGGAAGCCTTGGTTGGAAAAACTCTCTAGAATCCCTTGGTGGGTTGAGTTACTAGTCATGGAATCCCTGGTTGGAGAAACTCTTTGGAATCCCGACAACATCTGTGGGTTGAGTTACTAGTATTGGAAGCTATGGTTGGAACAAATGCTCTGGAACCTTGGACAACTTGGATAGAGACCGATCTATTGATGGTTAGTGGTGTTTGACTGAGAGGTGGAATCACTAGTTAAGGGTTGAGGTGGTTTGGCCTCTTGAAGCCTTGGTTTGGTTTTGTTTGATTTGTTCCATGAGATCCCATATTAATGTTTGGAATATGGCACGGGGGTGATTGGCTGAAAGAAAGATTTGTTTCAGCCCAATCTATGGTCAGGTGGTTCGTGGAAGTCCCACACTTGGTTTCATTTCGCATATGTTAATAAGAGCTTGTTTCCTCTTGTATTTGATGGGAAAATGTACTTGTTATTATGTGATTTATATGGTTGTCATATCTTTGCTATTTTCATGGTTTATATGTTGGTTATGAGAATTATTTATAGCAATTTTGATGTATGGCTCTCATCATGTTTTGCCTAGTAAATGAATGAACAATGAATATGTGACCTCATAGTGGGTAATGCAACTATTGTGATAAGGCATCAATTCTTCCTAATGATTCTCAAATAAGAATTAGACCCCATATGCTCATATATGTTTTTATGATCTTCGGAATGCATATTTGTGACATGTTTGATGAAATGACTGTCATGGCTAATAGGGGTCCAGTCAGTTCATTGATTAAATTTTTGCATCCATACTCATGTTTTTATGTTATTTATAATTCTTGAAGGTTTCATGGATTTATGGGAAGTGGCCTTATTCCTAACCCCGAAAAACTGGCACAAAATCTAGGTTTGTTGGCATTGAAGTAGGTGAGAAAGTCCACAGCTGCTGGCTTTCCCTTATGGTGGAAGAGATTAGAGGCCCATAGTCACACGCATGGCTTATTAAGGGAGTGAATAGGGTGTTATATGGTGATATTTTCAGTTTATTGACGGGTTTATCACCTATAAGGGTAGCGTGGCTCCTAGAGGTTTTGTAGCATGTGTGGAAGGTCAGTTTGGTTTAGTTCTATCGGTTCCACTTCCTTAACTATACATAGGGAGTTGAGTCACATCATAGTATCCTATCATCACATGTTTACCCCACTAGACCGAGTAGCTTGGGTAAATGTGGAAGGAGGTGGTTACATAGTGGTATCAAAGCATGGTTCACCCCTTGGATTAGATGAGCGGTGTGTTAGTCATGCATTCACTTCGGTTGCATATATGTGTTCTCTATGCTTATGCTCTATGTACTTGTGTGTATGCATGGTGGTGGTCATGGCTGCAATGGCGTTGCCATGTGGAAGTGGATGGTGTGTTGTTGGATGTAGTCGTCATGAATGTATGTTGGTTATGAATTTCAAAGCTTATATATTGTTATGCATAAATTGATATGGTTGTAGTTGTCATGCATGAGGTAATGGTATGTGGTTGGTATGATCAGGCATTGATACCTAGATAATGGTTGAAAATTATGATTAATGCATATATGATTATGTTTATACATGTATTATGCTAGTCTAGTTGGTCTTGTAGAAAACATATCCTCCCCGAACTATATTGAGGTACGTTGGTTTGCTTATGATTTAGTTTAGCTAACATGATATACCTTGCAGGAAGAGAATATCCAAGATGACTAGAAGAATGGTAGACTACAGTTCATAAGGTTCTCCCTATGGATCAGATGAGAAACATGGTGTTGGGCACTCTTCTAGCATAGAAGACACATTGAGAATTTTGAAGGAAGAAATAAGGAGTTACAAGGCAGATAATGATAGGATCATTAAGGAATAAGAGAAATAAGAAGAAGTTAATGTAGTCATACTTCATAGCTTTTCAGACTTGTAGAGACATGGACCACTTCAGATTAGCTATGTGTAGGAGGATAGGACTAGTGGGGCATTTGATAGTATATCTCATGGTCGGCACAGGTTGAATATATATGACACTATCATGGATGAAATATTCTTGGATACACCTAATAGGTGAGGCAATGGATATGGGATTTACTCTAGTTCTAGCTTAGATAGGTATCATTGTCGATATTTTTTGGATGAGTTCAAGAAAGAAAATCCACCTACATTTGATGGAGAAATGAAGAAGTCACAGGATGTCAAAGCATGGTTGCTTGGTATGAACAAGTTCTTCAGGTTGCATTATTACTCAATGAACATGAAGGACAAAATAGCTACATTTAGTCTTAAAGGAAAAACATACATTTGGTGGGAAGATGTAAAGAATCTTAGAGGCATTCATAAAGAGGAGTTGACCTGGAGTGAGTTTAAGACACTATTCAAGAAGTACCTATCAGAGAGATACTAAGATGAAGCCAAAGGAATTCTATGAGCTAGAGATGGGATCTATGATTAATGAGGAATACACTAGTAGATTCTTGGAGTTATTGAGGTATGTGCCTTACCTCAAGGAGGAGACTGCCAATATTCATAGATTCATTAGTGGGTTTTCATATCATTCAAGGAAAGGATTTAGTTTAATGATCCTATATCAATGGAGGAGGCCATTCAGAATCTAAATCATCATTATGAGAAATCAAAGCACAAATTATAAACTAAGATGGACTGGAAAGATAATGCAAAGAACAAAGGAAAATGGGAAAATAAGTGACCAAGGCCTCAGGACACATGTAACAAAGAGAATGCAACACCACATAAGAAGTTAAATGCATTTGATAGGGGACAAGAATTTTAGTCTCGGGAGCAGAACAAGGGTGTTGGATAGAAGCCTTTACAATATTGGACTTATGGCAAGGATCATCATCCAAGATATTGTCGATAGCATTAGGGTGGTAGACCGAAGATTGACGGTGCATAGGAATCACGTACAATGGAAGATGTTGGACAGTGTCCCTCGGATTTATGCAACACTGAATAGCGAGAAGGAAGATTACTATGCATATATTATTGAGATGGATGGTAATTTTTGTGATCAAGTTGTTTCTATTTTGATTGACCTTGGATCTAATTATATTTATGTTAACCCCGACTTGGTGTATAAGTGTGGTTTCACTAAAGTGCATGTAGAATCTAGGTTAGTGCAGTTGGCTACAGGTACAAAGAAGAGATTTCATCATTGGATGAGAGCTTGCACATTTGAATTGAATGTTATGCCTACCTTAGCACATTTAAATGTATTGTCATTGGATCATATAGTATGCTTTTGGGTATGGAATGGTTGTATCTTCACAGGACTAAGGTGGATTGTTATGACAAAGCTATTGAATGCTTGGATGAAAATGGAGAACAGAGAACCTTACAGGGTAAGAAGAAGGAAACATCAATTAGGATGGTGATATATATGCAGGTAAAGCATAGTCACAAGAAGGGGTATGTGTTATTCACAGTGCATATTTCTAGTGATTAAGGTAATTAAGTTGAGGATGAAAATGTCTTGAGTAGGTACCTGGTTTTATAGTAGTTTCAGGATATGTTTCTGGCATAGATTTTAAAGTTGTTGCCTTATAGGGAAGTTAAGTTTTCTATTGAGATAGTACAAGGGGCAGCACCAACATCAAAGGCACCTTACAGGATGAGCACACCAGAGATACTAGAGATGAAGTTGCAATTAAAGGAAATACTTGAAAAGGGATACATCAGGCCAAGTGTATCACCTTAGGGTGCACTGATGTTGTTTGTGAAGAAGGATGGTACTCTTAGGTTATGCATTGATTATAGGAAGTTGAAAAAGGTGGCGATTAAGAACTAGTATATTTTTCCAAGTATTGATGACTTGTTTGATTAGTTGAAAGGAGCAACAATATTCTCGAAGATTAATCTGAGATCCGAATAATTTGGTACGCATCAAGTAAGAGGACATTTACAAGACAACTTTTTGGATGAAGTATGGGCATTATGATTTTATTGTATTTCCATTTGGTTTGACTAATGCTCCAACTACTTTCATGTGCTTGATAAATAGTGTGTTGCATCCTTATTTTGACAAGTTTGTTGTTGTATTATTTGATGACATATTGGTATATCAGGAATTTCTCTTAGATTTCATCAGGAATTTCTCTTAGATTTCATATCCTATCACATCATTATAGAGGAAAAGTAGGAAGTTTGAATGTACAAAAGAATGTGTAGCAAGTTTTGAACAATTGAAGCAGTTGTTGATGAATGCTCCAACGTTAAAGATTTCAGATCCAGATAAAGAGTTTGTAGTGTGCATGGGATTTTGCAAGAGGGGGTTTATTGGAGTCCTTATGCAAGAAGGATAGGTGGTATGCTATGAATCAAGGAAATTGAATGAGCATGAGAAGAATTATCGAACACATGATGTTGAGTTGGCAACGATCATTCATGCATTGAATATGTGGAGGCATTATCTTTTTGGTAGGAGGTTTTTATTTATGAGTGATCATAGTGGGTTGAGGTACGTATTTTACCAATCGAATGATGATGCAACTAATATGATAAGGTATCAAATATTCTTAGTGATTCTCAGATAAGTATGAGACCCCTCTCCATAGATATGTTGTTATCACCTATAGATTGCATATTCCCGACATGTTTGATGAAATTCCTGTCATGTCTAGTAGGGGTACCATCAAGTGTTTGTTCAAATATTTACATTTGTATCAAATACTCAATGTTATTTTTCATTCTTGAAGGTTTCATGGAGTTTTGGGAAGTGGCCTGAGTCATGGCCTTGAAAAGGAGCCATAGAATCCAGGGTTGAAAGCTCAGAACTAGCTGAAAAGAACCCCAGTCGCTTGCATACCCATGTTGTGAGAGTGATTGGAGGGCCCCAGTTGGACGCATGCCCATTTCATGGGAGAGACTGAGGCTCTAGAGCAGTGAAGTGTCAAGTTGTCATAGGGGTTAAGCACTTAGAAGGGTTGGTTGTCTCCTATAGCTTTCGTGACATGTGCAAAAGGTCAGATTGATTGTGTTTGGTTGGTTCCACTTCCTTAACTATACAT
>APFE030000254.1:15521-58660 GCA_000404065.3 Pinus taeda
CATTTGAATCATCGAAGAATTGTTCATTTATGTAATGTAAAGGAGGTTTCCCCCTCGAAGAGGCTGAATTCTAAGTCGTTGATCTATCTTTTCTTAACTTGGTTTCATAACATAATATCCCATACAAATCTGAAGACTATGACTCTGAATGGTGCCAACAGATAGAGGCTTACTTCTTTTTTGGTAGTAGACTATCATCTCATGTACCATTTTCCTGAGCCATAATCGCTCATGGATTTTAACTTCTATGAAAAAACCAGCTACTTGAGCACCAAGAAGATTGTTAAAGCTTGGGTTAAATAGCCAACAAAGTTCCATCAGACACCCACCAACACATAAAAGACAAAATCTCTCAAGAGGGCCTACCAACTCTTGATATTTTTATGTTGCAGAATCAACAACTAGTGCATTGAGATCTTTCATGAAGGGTGGGCTTTCTTACTAGATCAGGTTGTGAACAAAGGTAGACCAATCCACTAGTCATATTTATTGTCTCAGTAGCTATGGATCCATGTATATAATGCTCTTAGTCCCCCCAAGGGTGGGTAAGCTATATTTTACATGTTTGCATATCTACTGGATGCAATCTGCACACAATGCATTCCCTCGCATGAATTTGACTTGGACACCAAGAGAGCCTACCTTGTATGTTTATTGCAAGATACTTTTGAAGTGAAGCCACAAAAGAGTAATGGAGAAGATAACTACCCACTTCCTCATTCCATTGTACAAGTTTATCTTTGAGGAAGAGCCACCTTGCATGTCACATGGGGCAATGGAAGTAGTGTTAGAGATAGCGGATTGGTTTGCCTCACCGGATGGCACTTTCCTCAGGGTGTTTGGTGGATAGAAGTCTTTGCATATTTTACTGAAGGATGCCACTAATAAGTTAGTCATGCAAGATGTTGTGTATCACCTCTCCACATGGTTTTCAGTAGATTTGCACAAGAAGAAGAAAACATATTGGCCAACTCTGCCTATGCAAATAGGATTGTATGAGATTGAGAATATGAAAGTTGTAGATACCGAAGGAAAGGAAATAGAAAAGTTTGCATTCATTACTCTCAACTTCAATTCATATGATCCTTGAAATTTTTATAGAGACCACTATGTGAGGATCAATTTCCAGTGGCTAAGTGATACCTTTCACTAGTCGGAGGAGGAACCATGAATGAATTGTTACAATGCCTCCAAATCCCACGAGTTGATCAGTTTTGTAGGAACTTCACAGGCTTCTCTATAGCAGGAAGTCACTCCATATGCAGCAACAACAGAAGAGCACAACCCAATGTATGAGAATGGAAAGAGGAAGGTTGCACACAGTCAGGAGGAGATCAAAGGCACAATATGAAAGCAAATCCAGTCACTATGAGAGAGACGATAACAACAGAGAAGATTAAGAAATAGAGGGTGCAGGAAGTAGAACAAAAGTAGAGGGAAGAACGAGAGTAAAAGGGATTGGAGGAGTAAATTTATAAGTAGGAAGAGAGGAAAGGTGAAAAGTAATAGTAGAAGAAACAACATGAAGAAAAGCTAAAGAAAAAGAACATAACTGACAACTAGAGGAGGAGAGAAAATAGATGTTGGATAAAGAGCTCGCTCAAGAAATTGAGAAATTTATCAAAATCCAAGACATGGAGGGGGAACCAGAGCCACAAAATCAATATGTCGACCTAATTCCAAGTACACAACAGATCACTATTTAGTCTCCCCATCCTCCAGCAAAGCAAGCTCCAAATGAGGAAGAGGAAATTGTTCCTCTTGATGATGGTCCGATTATGTACACGTACAATATGACTTATGACAAGCTTCATAAAAATATTGTACAAGAAAGGAAGAATAATTTTTTGGATAACCTTGCATCTCCTACATTCATCAGAGAAAGGGTGATCATGACAGACACTAGAATAAATCCAAGGGCCATTGTTGCAACCAACTTGGCCTTCACAACTACTTCAAAGTCAAACACAAAATATTTGACGGTCGAGAAAAATAAACCAACAAAGAAAACGCAGGATTCTAGGAAGAGGTTGAACAACTTCGAGAGAAGTTACAAAACGTAGCTCATGCATAGGTCTATCTAGAAGAACTAAAGGCAGCGATACTCGATGAAGTATCGACATTGGGAGAGACCATGCAGAATATTTATTAGGAGCTTGTTACCATGCATAAGGCAGTTGTCCACTTGCATGGGCTATAGTAGAAGTGTAAATATTATGTTAAAACTCTCAAGGCTTTGCAATCATCTATTGTTGTCATGCATGAATGGTCAATTCAATACAAAGGGGCATCGCTTGAATTTGGAAAGAAGACAAGGCAAGAGGCAAAGTTGGAGAATGCAAAGGTTCAGGTGCTCATGTAGAAGAAAAAACAACTTGCCTCATTCATTTCCAACACTCAGGCCTCATATGCACATTTTTACAACAACACGTACTTCTTGGTGAAATCTCATGGGATCCCATCAGTCATTTCACTCACAGAGATCAAGCACAGGAATTAGGTCAAGCAAGAGATTAAAGAATACTTGGAACAATTGAGACATCTAGTCATCAAGGTAAATCGTGAAGTAAACAGGCAAAATATGCATAAGTAAATTGGTGGCCTTGTCCAAATCAACACAATGTTGCTCATTCTCAAGAAGGAAACACAAACTGGTTCCAAGTCATTATACCTAGATTCCATGGAGTCTATAGTCTTCTTCTAGCTTGGAACCTTTACGTAACCGAGCAACATAAAGTGGAATTTGTTGAGCTAGAGTTTCCCCAAACTCAAGCTTAACTGTTTTTTCTTATTAGGATGTCTAGTTGTCTTTACCCAATTTTTTCTTATATTGGTATGAGTGTATTATAATATTGTTTTGTAATTAATTCGTACGTGAAATTCCAAGTGTCAATATTGGAATGTAAAGAGTCATGATGTAATGAATGTAATGAATCATTTTGTAAGGAAGTTGAAGATTCGTGAGGAAAGTCCAAGAGCTATAAGGGAAAGTGAATAGTCACCCATTTTGTTATAAATTGACCCTCATAACTCATGTAAAGGGCTTTTGGGGAGCCAAGATTTTGGCCAGGCTTAAGCTTAGAATCAGGACCTTGGGACTTTGTGAGAGACTTAGCTTCTCCGTAGCATAGAGGGAGTATCTTTATTTGGAGGACCAGGTGTTGACTTCATGTTCCACTATTGGGGCTAGTGGTTGATCAATGGTATATGTACGATTGGAACTTTCACTTAATCAAAGCTAAGAGCCGACACGTTTTCATGCATATTTTATGAATATAGTAGGAATATTCTTGCTATGTTTTCAATGTATGTTATTTAACTTACGCTTATGCTTATGAAATATTTTGTTTGCATTGGTATAAATCTTGTTGAATGTGTGATGTTGTTTAATTCCATCATTGTTAACTTGTGAAGTATTTCGCAGATTAGCTTGTGATATATTTATGCTCGTGCGTTCCTTCCAAGTTGTGTACTATTATAGGCTTTCAAGGGACTCACTCATTTTTCCTTCATGTTTTAGAACCTTCATGCATTGCACTTGAATTTCCACAGAGTCACACATGAGTTCCCACTAAAGTCACCATACACCACTCTATGTGTTATTGTAGCTAAGGCACATCATTAAAACTCACTTCATCGACAATCAGGTCGTATTTTGGATGGGACTTGTAAACCAAATTGTGTGAGGTCTAATTGGAGCTTCATATTGGGGAGATCCCTTTAATGTTGGCGGGTCCAACACTGTCAACATGACCCAAAAATGAGAACTATAGCACTAAAACCTCATATTTTTAGGTAAAAAATTATCAACTAACAACCCTCAAATTGAAAAGTGGTGCTCCCATAATCATCATTTTTTTAGGTTAAAATTACAACATTTTGCAACCATGGCCTTAAATACTTATAATGTTATTAAGAAATACCTTAATATTAACCCCTAAATTGAAAAGTGGTGCTACTAGTAGCAGCTTTTTTGGGGGTGGTTAAAATTATACTTGAATGAAATCATGGTCTTAATAATCAATATTTTTGCAACCAAAATATTAAGAACAATATTTGAATCGAAAAGTTGTGCTACCAAATTCACCCACCTTATTAGAGGGAAATCTAAATATACTAATGCAAACCTCCATTGCTAGTGGGTTGAGCTCACCAACAGAGAAAGAAAAATTATCCTACTTATGTTTCCCTATGGTTGAGATGCAAAATTGAAATGCAATTAGGAGTGTAGAAATAAATACCTAGTTAACTATATGTTTTCCTTTATAGTGAAAACAGGGAAAATTTTAGGGGCGAAATTTCACAAATGGGCTATTTTTTGGACATTTAAAAAAAAACATATTTGCCAATTTCATTAAAGATTTGCCTATTTTTACATATATATGATAATATTTACATATATATGATTAAATGGATGAAATTTGCCGAAAAATTACCAATTTTAATAGTAAATTACATTTTTTTTTATTGAATATTCACCTACATTATATATGTAAGAATTTTCAAACCACAATAGTCGCCTACAATACTATATATCGGAAAAATAGTAAATCCTTAAAAAAATACCCTAAATGAAAGGAACTATAGGTTTTAATCATGTACAATTAATTGTTGCAAATAGACTCTTAATAATTCAGGGAAGATGCAATGGTAGATACACACATTGGAAATCAAAATTGGAGAAACCAAGAAGACTTTCAAATCTCTCTCTCTCTCATCTCTATCTATCTATCTATCTATCTATATATAATATATATATATATATATATAATATATATATTATAATATTATAAATATATATAATATATACATAATATAAGATATAATAGAATTATCTATTATAATATAGTACATATCAATAATATATATAGATAATACTATCTATATATATCTATACAAGTATATATTATATATTATATATATATATAATATATATATTATATATTCCATGACTTTATAAACCACCAATTTCCATTTACCCGAATTAGAATCAACGCAATTCATTAATTAAAATTAGAAAACCAGCCAACCTCCATGCACAACAAAACCACTAAAGTGAAAATCAGGGTACCAAAAAATGCCAAAAATGGAGCAAAAAAAGGTCCATTTTTTCAAGGGTGTTCCCCTAACCCTTGCATGGAGCATTTACCCCCTGTGAATTCCAAAAAATATGGGGAGGGGGGAAGGGGATTCACACCCACCCCCCCCCCCCCCCCCCAAACACACAACATAAATTACACAGCGTGGAGGTATTCATGCAAAATTATAACACAAGCCCAACACTCTCCTACTAGTTTTTTTTTATTTGTATATCGGGGGGTATGTGTTATATTCTTTCCACGAATATCTTCACGTGCGGACCCAAGGATGGGGGTCATACCCAAAGATGGTGGGCATATCTACTCTGAATGTGGAATATTAGTTTTCTATGCTAATATCCTCATCAAAATACAAAAATATGCTTCAGGTTTGTACTCCAAAATAGAAAGTAAAAACATGAGTTTTTATGTGTGTTTTCTTATGTTAATTTCATGAAAGACTTTAAATATGAAATCAAAACACTGAATGGAACCATGCATCAATTAGTAATACACCAGCCATTGTTAAAGGAGTTCACCCTTCGTGGGCTACATCTCCTTGGATCAGCTCTAATGGCATGACCCCTTCTCATTATGCTTAATGTTTAGAAAAAGAAGAGTACATAAAGTGCTGAGAAAAGGAATGGTTAGTTTCTCCTCAAAGAAACAAACTTTTGCAAGAGTTATCACTCCATATACATGTTAACCTATAGTCAAACCTATAAAATTTCAACAAATAAAGGCATCTTGCACCAAGACCCCATACTCCAACTTCAAAGAGCATCAACAGTAGTACAATCCACTCGAAGTACATAAATAAGTCTCTTCCCCAAAACACATAGAGAAAAGAGGAATAAAATCTACAACATTGATTTAATAACTATTGCAGAAAGGATATGGAGGCTGGAAAACCCCTGCAAGGTCATCTCCATCTTCAAACTCCTCCATAAATTGATTCAACTCTCTCATTGACCATGGCACCCATAGAATTCAATCTGAAAAAATCATATCTAGAAGTGCTCCTTTGATTCTAAAACCTACTCCAATGAGTCCAGAATGTCCAAAAATGGCTACCTAGCCTCTTTCTGCATCCAATTTGGTCGAAAACTGGAGAATTTATGACCTCTCTTAGTTTTCCCACCATTCACTCTACATTTTCTCCAAAATCGGGCATCATCGTACAATTTCGCCCACCAAGCGCTCTAATGGAGCGGAATTTTCATTGATTTTCGAGTGGATTTGTAGCACTGTTAATTTTTCCGCCGAGGCCAAAACACCAAAATATTGGTCATATGGGGGACCATAAGCCCAATGGCTAGCCGTCAGGACTAGCCCCCTCCCTTCGATGGTCACATTAAATGTTGAAGGAGTGTTCACATGTGGATCTGTTGGTGGTCATCATTAGTGGTCAGTGTTGGTGGTGACCACTTCAAGTCACATTAAACGTTGTAGGAGCGTTCACATGGGGGGCGGTTAGGTCTGCCTGCCCCCCTCATACCATGTGACATTAAACTTTAACATAAACCTGCTACTATTACATGTTAAGTAACACAGTGCGAGCACAATGGTAAAGTGGTTGGTCTGTGTGATATGAGGTCATGGCGTCAAGCCTAACCTCCACCCTATCTTCCATAAAAATATTTTCCATGACACGAGGAGGACACGTGGTAGCCTCAGGCTTAGCCACGTGTCACCTCCTCATTGGCCCCAAACAAAACACATGGGCCAATATAGTGATGCCACCAAGCCTGAAGAATATTCCAAAGAATATGTCGAAGGAATATACCAAGAATATCCCTTTCGCTGACTGGGTTGTAGGATGCCCAGTTAGCATCCCTGTCAGCTCTTGCAAAAAATTTACCTAATTGAGCAAACGATCAACACTTGATATCTTGAGCACATGATATCAGTTTTTCCGTGAAACGAGTTGTGCCAGAATGAGGATGATGAGATCTACGTGGTCGTTTAGGTTCCATGCCATTTTGACAACTTTGAATTTTTGGCAAATTTTGAGCTCCTGATCACTCTTCCCCACTAAAAATTTTTGGTCCCCAAAAGTTCACTCTCAATTGTTCAACATTTGAAACTACAGTTCCTTCACTTTTCCAAAATTGATCCAATTGATGATTGTAGTTCCTTGGCTTGTACTTGTCTTGGCTCTTTCTCAAGCTAAACTTGAAAAATAACCAAACCAAAGAATTCAAGTTCAATGTTCTTCTCAGTTTTTCTATGTCGCTATGGTCATCCACAACAACATCCTTCCCAAGAAGAATTCCCGTGGCGCTCTTCTGCAAAGCACTTATTAAGGATAAGATCCCAAAAATATTTTGACAAATGAACCAAACAATTTTCACATAGTGAATACTTGTATAATTGAGTGCTTAAAAAATTTGTAATATACTAAATGTGCAACAACTACTCATACAACAATTTTAAAATGCTTTCTTAAAATAAAAATATAAATGCATTTTACAAGATGGAATAAATTTGACTCCCAAATTTTCCATTGAAATTGACTATCAACAAGCCAAGCTAGCATAACAATGCCAAAGAAAACACTATTGCATATAAGTGATTTATTTATGAACATCACTTTTACAAATTGCCCAACTATGGGGATATGAAACTAGTACAAAACAACAATTTACAAACTTGAGATGGACAAATATTCCACCCATTTCTTACCCAACCATGTAAAGGAACCCTCTATTTGAACTTTTTCTTCTTTTGGATTTGCTTCAGGGATGGTCGCATCTTGCACTACTTTTTCTTTTGTCACTTCCTCTTCTGGTGCTTGCATAATTTTCTTGCCCTTGCCAGGATGAATTTGTGGAAACAACTTCTTGACTCAATGCCCACTAATAGTGTAGTGAGTACAAAATTTCGTTTGAGCTTCTCTTGGCTCACATGTCTTTGACCTTGGATGTGATTTTCTCTTTTCGATCTCAATTCCATTAGACATAAGCATTTTCTTGATGATTTCTTTCCTTTTGTAGCACTTATCTACACAATGGTTAGATGAAAGGAAAAATGTGCATGGAAACACATTTCTCAACATGTTATTCAAATTAGCATGTTGTTTTCCAGTATGAAAAGCATTTGAATTAACAGGATGATTATACCTGTTTTTGTTGTCCTTTGACTTACACTTCTTGTGTGAGGAACTTGCATGGCAAGAAGAACTTGGCTTCATTTCTTCTTCAACTTGTTCATCTCTCTTTGGAGATGTTTTTCACTTCAAGTCCTCCTTATACTTGAGGAACCAAGCGGGTACCAATTCTGGATGCAAATCCCAACATCTTGTCTCCTCATGTCCTCTTTTATGGCAAAAGGAACATGATACCCATGAGCTATCGTTAGAGGACCATTCTTCTTTTGCAACATAGCCTAAGCCTTCATATTTAGGCCTCGCCTTTGCCTCAATTATATTTTTAATGCCTTGATGGTTCACTCCAAGGCCTCCTCCCTTGTAACCCATATTGGTCAAGAGCTTGGAACAAATTCCTTGACGATGTTTTTCAAAGGCTGCAAATGAATTTACATCAACACTTTCATGTAAATAAGAATCATGTAAATGCTTACCATTTGCCTCAGCTTTTGATTGAGATACAAAGATGTTTTCAAACTCTCTTTTGATTCTGGATGTGTCCTCTTGGACTCTTTGGCTCTCTTCTTTCGGCTCCTTGAATTTGGCTGTTGATAGAACCACATCCTCCACATCATGTGGACAAAAGGTACAAACTTGTCCATATTCCTTCTCTGAGAGACTTTCTACACTAGCATCTTGCATAAGAGTTGTAGAAAAGCATGAAGATTGTCATGGAGAAGATGGTGGTTTATCACCATTCTTGTTACCTTCTTCCTTTAGAGAACATTCTCCTCTTGGAGGTCTAGAGCTTTCACATTGCAATTTGGTATTCCAATCTTCATAGAGGACTTTCACCATTTCTGCCATGTCTAAGAAAGCCTTTCTAAAAGCTTTCACATCCTTTGACATTCTTGCAAGCTCTCCTCCTAGGGACATTCTTTGCTTGAAGCTTCTACTGCAAACTTGAGGTAGAACTAGTGGTAGAGATTGTAACAATATTGCTCTCCTTTCCAAAACCTTCTCCTCACTTGAGCTTCAAAACACATTCACTTGCAAAAAATAGTCAATTCCTCCTCGCACAAAGAAAACCAGTGCTATGATACCAACTTGATCTAAATGTGGAATATTAGTTTTCTATGCTAAGATCCTCATCATAATACAAAAATGTGCTTGAGGTTTAATAGCAAGTAACAACATGAGTTTTTTTGTGTGTTTTCTTATGTTAATTCATGAAAAACTTTAAACATGAAATAAAAACATTGAATGGAAGCATGCATCAATCATTAATACACCATCGATTGTTAAAGGAGTTCACCCCACCTAGGCTACATCTCCTAATTGGATCATCTCTAATGGCATGACCCCTTCTCATTATGCTCAATGTTTAGAAAAAGAAGAGTACATAAAGTGTTGAGAAATGGAATGGTTAGTTTCTCCTTCAAAGAAACAAACTTCTACAAGAGTTATCAGTCCATATACATGTTAACCTACAGTCAAACATGTAAACTTTCAGCAAACAAAGGCATCTTGCACCAAGACCCCATACTTCAACTTCAAAGAGCATCAACGGTACTACAATCCACTTGAAGTACATAAAAAAGTATCTTCTCCAAACCACATAGAAAAAAGAGGAATAAAAGCTACAAAACTGATGTAATAGTTATTTCCGAAAACACAAGGAGGCTGGAAAACCCTTGCAAGGTCATCTCCATCTTCAAACTCCATAAATTGATTCAACTCTCTCGTTGACCATGAAACCCATAGACTTCAATTTGAAAAAATTCCTATCTAGAAGTGCTCCTTTGATTCTGAAACCTACTCCAATGAGTTTAGAATGTCAAAAAATGGCTACCTAGCCTCTTTCTACATCCAATTTGGTCGAAACCTGGAGATGTTATTACCTCTCCTAGTTTTCCCACTATTCGCTCTACATTTTCCCCAAATTTTGGCATCATCCTACAATTTTGCCCGCCAAGCACTCTAATGGAGTGACATTTTTGTTGATTTTTGGGTGGATTTGTAGGACCATTAATTTTTCCACTGAGGCCTAAAAACCAAAATAATGGTCATATGGGGGCCCATGCACCCAGTGGCTAGCCCCCACTGTTGGCCCCCTCCCTCCGACGGTCACATTAAACATTGAAGGAGTATTCACATGTGGATCTGTTACCAGTCATTGTTAGTGTTCAGTGTTGGTGGTGACCACTTGAAGTCACATTAAATGTTGCATGAGTGTTCACATGGGGGGTGGTTAGGTTTGCTTTCCCCCCCCCATACCATGCGGCATTAAAATTTAACATAAACCCACTACCATTACATGTTAAGTAATACAGTGCAGGCACAATGGTAAAGTGGTTGGTTTGTGTGATGGGAGGTTGTGGGGTCAAAACTGACCTCCACGCTATCCACCATAACAAATTTTTCCATGACACAAGGAGGACACGTGGAAGCCTCGGGCTTAGCCACATGTCACCTCCTCATTGGCCCCAAACAAAACACGTGGGAAAATGGAGTGATGCCATTGAGCCTGAAGAATATTCCAAAGAATATGCCGAAGGAATATACCACATGAATATACCAATAATATTCCTTTTATTGACTGGACTATATGGATTGCCAGTCAGCATCCCTATCAAAACCTGCAAAAATTTTACTTGTTTGAGCAAACGATCAACACACGATATCTTGAACATATGATATCGGTTTTCCACAAAATGAGTTGCATCGGAATTAGGACAATGATATCTACGCAGTCATTTAGGTTTCATTCCATTTTGAAAACTTTTAATTTTTGGCAAATTTTGAGCTCCTAATCAATACCTACCCATGGTTTTGTGCATGGGGTTTGCACATGGTTTTGGGCATGATGATTTTCTACCCATGGTACTTTGTAGATCTGGTCAAGGGAACTATTGCTATGTTCTAATCCAAGGTTAGTGGATTGGGGTTTATGAATGCTTCGACATGTATATATATGTATTGTAACATTGAAAGGAATATAATGAAAAATAAATCTAGTAGTCCTAGTTTTGGGATCTAGGTGAAAATATATGTGTATATTTGTTTTATGTTCTTGCCATTTTATATTTTCTATTTTAATAATTCGTTTGTAGGTAATTTTTGTATTGGGTTAAAACCTATAGGGTGTAAGAGTACATGATCCACAATATAGGGCAATAAGTCCCCATTGTTTCTCTACACCAAGACAAATGATTAGAGCTCATAGATTTCATTAATAAATTCATAACATTCTTCAAAGTGTCCACTTTTTCTAGTAGCACTTTCTTGTCTTCAATCATATCTCTTACAAAGTGATATTGAACATCAATATGCTTTGCCTTAGAATGATAAATCAGGTTCTTCTCTAGAAATATTGCACTCTAATTATCACAATCTATCCTCACAACTCATTGTGCCAACCCAATAACTAAATACAATCTCTATTACCTTGTTATTTCCTTGCTTCCATGAGTGACTTACATGTATTTATCTTCTATAATTGAGAGTTCCCCTACACACTGTCTCTTATTTATCCAACTGATTTCTCTTCCATATAGGTTAAACACATATACAATTGTATGTCTTCTATGATCTAAATCTTCAACCTTGTCTACATCAACAAATCCATGTATGTCTAACATTATCCAATCCTCATATCCATAGGTAGGACAATACACAATTAGTAGTGCCAGACAAAAACTTGAAGACCATCTTTACTATTTTCCAATGCTCATTCCATGGTTTTGACATATAGCTACTCAATTCTCTCATTGCATGTGCAATGTACGATCTAGTATAAACCATTGCATACATCAAACTTCCAACTACACTAGCATATGGAACACAAGACATGTCATCTTCCTACTCTTATGTCTTGGGAGAATAATCTACAAATAACTTTACACCAATAGGAATAAGGACCTTTATTGATTTACAATCTTGCATATTAAACCTCTACAACATTGTCTTCACATACTTCCTCAAATTGAATCATAGTTTCCTATTTTCCCAACCTCTTTTAATTTTCATTCCTAAAATGAAATTTGCAACACCAAGATATTTCTTGCCAAATTTAGAGGACAATTGAGTATTAAATTTCTAGATGATTTTCTTAACATTTCCAGTCACTAACCAAATAATTTGAAATACACACAATTATCCACTTTGTTCTTGGTGAAGTCAACTTTGAATATATAGGTATTAAATTTTTTATACCACATTCTTGTTGATTGCTTTAATCCATATAGGGACTTTTCTAGCCTGCATACCAACTCTTTCTTTCCATTCACTACAACTTCATGTAAAATTCTTCTTCTAGATCCCCACATAGGAATGTTGTCTTCATATCCATCTGTTCTAGTTCAAAATCATAATTAGTAGCAACGGATAAAATAAATATAATGGAATTTAACTTGGAAATAGGAGAAAAAATATCACCAAGTTAATTCTCTCCACCTAGACCTTTTGTTGTTAAACGAGCTTTGTATTTATCCACTTTGTCTTTTTCATTCAACTTCTTCTTAAAAACCCATTTTATTCCAATGGAATTTCTTCCAACCGAAAACTCCACTAGATCCCAAACCATATTTCTTTGAGGATGCCATTTCCTCAACCACGACCTTTTTCCATAGTTTTCAATCCTTTGAATCCATTTCCTCCCTAACAATTCTAGGATCATCATTAGAAATAAATAAAGGAAAAATTGAATGGAAATCTTTCTGGATGCCTTCTTTTCTGAACCAATCTCTTCAATATTAGTGTATGTGGTTCTTCTTCTTTTGATTCCTATTGTTATGTATATTTTAATCTGACATTCTTCAATTCAAAATCTATCTTCTCTCATTCTATTTCCCTTGGTAGGACTTCTTATTTGGAAACATCTTTGATGTATTTAAATACCACATCTCTACTATACAAAACCTTCTTAGTTTTTTATTTCAAAATATTATAACCTTTCATACCATTTTAAATCTAGTGAAAATACATTTTTCAACTCTCTTATCTAGCATACTCCTATTCTCCTTTAGAACATGAATATAAGCACAAAAATTGAATACCCTGAGATGTTGAAGAGAGGGTTTATGTAGTATACCCAGGGGGGATAATATTTATTTGCAGGTCAAATCCATTACAATCTATTACCAATCCACGCCTCAAGTGGAATATTTCCATCCAATGCTAATGATGGTGTCATATTTACTAGGTAACACATAATACCCACTACCTATGCCCAAAATTCTTGTCCTAACCCAACACCATTTAGCATGCTCCTTACTTTCTCCATTAGCATCCTATTCATCCTATTTGTAACTCTATTTTGTTGAGGTGAGTATGGAGTAGCCTTATTTCCTTTCTATACCACACTTGTTACATAATTCTTCAAATTCATTCCCACAAAATTATCCATCATTATTTCTCATTGGCACCTTAATTTTCTTCTTTGTCTAATTTTCCACAACACCCTTAAACTCTTTGAATTTTTCCACTTCAAATTTATTCTCGAGGAAATAAATTCGTAGATTCTTTAAAAGTTACCTACAAATTAGACATAATACACATATTTACCTAATGATGGAACTGACACAACTCCAAAAACATCCCCATGCACCAACTATAATATTCCCTCTACCCTTGTAGCACAATAGGAGAATCTTACTTGATTTTGATTCCCATACGAACAATGTTCACAGATATATAAATAAAAGAGAAATTAGACACACCTTCTACCATACCATTACCATGTAGTACTTGAAGGCCCTTCTCTCCTAGATGCCCCAATCCTTAATGCTGTTGGCATTATGTTTCTTGTATGGTTATATGTTACAGATGTTGTACTTGATGGCAACACCCATGGCATGGCTCTCAATATGATGAAAATTAAGGAGTATGCAGGAGAACAGTTCAGAAGATGTGTACCCGCAGGTACGCCGTGCAGGGACCGCGGCCAGACACGCAGGTCAGCCGTTCAGGAGATGTGTACCCCCAGTGCACACTCTTCAAGGCAGAAAAGCGCGCACACGTGGGGTTTCTTATGTCTAACCCTTGGTATTTAGCCGACAGTATTGTATTATTATGGTTTTGGCCCGTGGTATTGATCCATGATTTAAGGAAGAGCTTGCTTATATAAAGCAAAGGAGATCATTTGGCTTAATCATCTTTTGAGAATTGAACATCTTAAGAGCTGAAATATTGGGTTCTCGGTTTAAAATCTTGATCTATAAAAGAGAAGTTGAAAGGGAATCTGTGAAGGGTGATCTCTTGAGCGCAAGATCAGATCTGAGCATCTGACTGTATTTCGGCCCTAATCAGGGGTACGCAGGGGCGACAAAGGTGTAATGCGTGGGTACGCAGAGGCGACGAAGGCACAGTGCATGGGTACGCAGAGGCGACGAAGGCGCAGTGCGTGGGTGCGCAGAGCAACAATGGTCCAGGTGCGTACACACAGTAAAAGTACGCGACGCGATAGACTTTCTGGGTGCGTACCGCTGTGGCAGTACGCGGCGCGATAGTGCATCTGAGTGTGTACTATACACAACGCAGTAGAAGAAGCAGTGCGTGGTCACGCAGTGCAGCAGAAGGAACTCTGCGGGTATACGCAGAGAAGCAGAGGGTGAAGTGTGTAGCGACGCAGGCCAGTGAAAGGAAAACTGCGTATTTGTCTTAAGATCTTCTGTTGACTGAATTTTTCTGTTGATAAGGTGTTCTGGGTTCAGTTCTGTTATTGTTAATCTAGTTACTGCAGCTGACTGTGTAATTTACATGTACTTGATGATCATTTGATGTATATGGATCCAGTTTGAAAATTTATGAAAATTAGTCCTTAAAAAGAAGTAGGGGGTTGTAGCTCCCTTCCAGGAGAGACTCGAAAACGAGAGAGAGTTATAGCTCTCTGCAGGTTGCAGCCTGCGTACTGGTAAATGACTGCACCAGTACAAGACCATTTTAAAAGGAGTTTCTAATTTGAAAGAAGATAAAGACATATTGCAGCAGGTGGTTTTCACCCACATTGGGTTTCTACCTTATATCTGGTGTTCTTTGATGTGACTGTCTTCTTTTCTTGTTCATGCTCATTATTTTATGGTACTGATATGCAAAAATAATTCAAAGTGTAAATAAAGAAGATTTGGTAAAAGAACTAGATAATACTGATTCACCCCCCCTCTCAGTATTATTTTCAACAAATGCCACAACATAGGATTTTTCTCTAGAGACATATGTTTTTTTATTCTTCAAATCCAATCTCAATAACAACAAAACTATTGCACCCATCACTAATAGTGTTTCCTAACAGATTATACAAATTTCCAATATGAACTACCCTTAAAAATATCATTTCTCCTTGAACAATCCTATACGTATCCTTTACAAACATGTATTTACACCTACACTACTAATTTTGCTTACATAAATAAAATTTTTGGCCAATCTTAGGATCTGCATAATGATAAGGAGTGTTTTATTCCTTCCATCCATGAGCTTCAGCTTGCATTTTCCTCATCCTATGATTCTTTCTATCAAGTGATATATGAAAACATCATCACGGTCATACCTTTCATACTCACAAATCCACTCTCTATGCAAAGTCATATGAAAGGATGCCCCTAATTTGACCAACCAAACCTCATGATCTACATGTGTGCTTTAAGAATCCAAGTACACATTCCCTCCTTCATTTGAGGAATATTTTTCTTCTATAGAAGGACCATCATCACATTCCTTCCTTTTATCAGTAATTTGGATCAACATTCTTTCTTGTAATGCCCTTTTTTTCCACATCTCCAACATACCTTTATGAATTTTCTTAGAGATTTAGATCTTCCACTTGAGGATTTATTTTTATTTCTATTAAGGGAACATTTCCTTACAGAAAGATAATATTTTCTATGAATTTACATGGTTTTCCATTGCATCTTCTTTGATAACAAATATTAGACTATTTTGTTGAAACATAAAGTAGTTGCATTAATACCTATGGTTAAAACTAGACTATCCCATAATTTTGGTAAAAAGCACAAGAAATTAATACACTTATATTTATCTAAAATATTAACATCAACAAATAGTAGTTGACTTACCATAGTATTGAAGGTGTTCATATGCTCTGTCACCAATTCCCCATCCTTCATCCTTAAGTTACATAGATTTTTCCATAGGAACAATTTTTTTTATTAGGAAATTAGACTAATAGAATGTCCATAACTTATTCCACAACGTTGTTGTTGTAGATTCTCCTAAAACATTTAGTAATATTAAATTTTAGAGAAAAAAATAGTATTATGTTTTTTCCTTTCAATCGAACTTGGTTCAATATTCCATCGACATCCTTGTTGGTTTAATACTAGGTTTCATAGTGATCCGTTGATCATTATCCACCACTAGATATTTAGCTTGGAGCTTCAAAAACTCAAAACTTTTGTCATTTAATTTCTTTACCTATATCTTTGAACTACTCACCATTTCCTTTCACTATAATAATAAATTCTATAGATCTCCCACTCTAACAGGGTCTACCATAAGCCAAAACCAAACCTCATAGCCATGAAAGCATTCCCTTGAAGCAAAAATTACTTTGATACCAAATGTAGGTTTTAAACTTGTACATTTAATTGCTACAAATTGATTCTTAGTAATGAAGAAAAGATGCAATGACACACACACACACACATTAATTTACCTTGGAAATCCAAACCAGGAAAACCAAAAGTACTTTTCAATATGTTTTTCTTTACATTATTACAACAAGAACACACACGCGCACACACACACATACATATACATATGTGTGTGTGTGTATTTGTAGGTATGCATTATATATCTTGTAGCATCCATAAAATTCTAGTCCATTTACCCTAGATTATAATACAATTGTAGTTCCTTGTCCAATTACAAAATAAAGGGCTAAACCACCATGCACTGCAAAACCACTAAAAGTGAAAACTATAAACCAAAAACATACTTCAAAAATGCCCAAGTTTGTTTTAGGCCAAACCCCCATGTGCATGGATTTCCACCCCTCTCTGACCCCTCCCCCTTTCGCCTGTAGAAATTCTGACTATAGATTAACCTTATTATGCAATATAACTAAAGAAAAATACTTAATCTACTTCTACAATCAAACCTGCGAAAGCTGAATCAATTTGAGCAAGATCAAGTAGAACACATATAACAGAGAAGAAGAATCAATACACATGAAACATAGAAGAATACTCTGGGGAAATCCTCAGCTAAAAACCCCACTATATGTATTATCATACAAGTGGAAATATCTTAGGATTACACGCAGCTTTAGCTCTCACAACTATCCAGCTCTCAGTACAATCCCTCTCACTGCTCATAGACAGAATAGACAACTCGTATGCCTATCCTCTACCCTCCAAGCCTCCTATTCCCGTACGTTGTTTTCCCTGGGTGTTCCAGTTGTAAACTTGTGTGACACTAATCTCACACATTGCTCCAACACATTGTAAAACTACGCAAATCTCAAGGAATGAATTCCTTCTTCATGCAAGAGATTTTCTTATAGGAAAATTCTTGCAACTGATAGTACATTGTCCCTGCCTTTAATCTCAACTAGGTCTTTGTCTGAACTAGCATGCATGAGTTATTTATGAGAGAATATTCAGTTATCTAGAGTACACTAGTTTCATGCATGCATGCATTAACTGACTAAACTCACAATTAGTTCCTCAAACTGTTTGGAACTAATTTAATTGGACTTAACTCAGTTAACTGAGCTAACTAATTACAACTCAAATACAACTCATCCTTATCTCCTTAATTAAGGGATAGCTTCCTTAATTTAAGGGATAATTGTTGCATGACTTCACAAATACTTCTAGAATTTCTCCAACTAATTAACTCAAGATGAATTAATTAATTATTTTTGAAGCAGCTGGTGAGACTAACTTCGAATTTTAATTCTCAATTTTAATTCAAGGACAAATTAAAATTGGATTATTCTTGGAGCCACATTTCAACACTCCCTCTCAACAAGAAAGGGATTATCTGCCACCCTGATCCTGTCTATATGGAACTCGAATTTACTCTTTGACAATGCCTTAGTCAAAATGTTAACTTCTTGCTCCTTGATCGAAATATACGACAACAACATGATCCTCCTCGCCACACAGTCTCTGAGATGATGATACTGAATGTCAATGTGCTTGGACCTGTCATGAAATACTGGATTCTCAGAGAGTTTTATACAGCTTTGATTATCACAATAGATCACAATTGGATCCATCCTCTGATCAAACAAACCAACTAGAATTTTCTACATCCAAATGGCCTCACATGCTGCCTAACTTGCAACCATGTATTCAGCCTCTGCTGAGCCGAGTGTAACTAACCTCTATTTCTTGCTATACCAAGAAACTGTAGTTGACCCAAGGTTGAAAATTCATCATGATTTTCTCTTCCAATCTGATGGACTCCCCACCCAATCTGCATCAGTGAAGCGTTGTAGCTTCACTCCCTTTTTCCATCTGTACCATAATCCACTGAGATGTGCCTCTGAGGTATCTCAAAACATGCTTAGATGCCTTCCAAAGCATCTTGGTAGGTTGAACCATATCTTGACTCAGTTGGTTCACCTCATAGCACAAATCTGGTCATGTGTTCACTAAATATATCATTGAACCCACAAGCTGCTGATACACAGCAGCCTCTACTACTTCTCCTGAAGTAGCATCCTCCTTCCTCCAGTTAACTACTAGAGGAGTCTGCATGGGTTGCACTTCTTCATGTGGAATCTCCTGAGTATCTCATTGGCATACTTGCCCTAAGACACAAACAACTCCCCATTCTTCTGCTACACTTCCATGCCAAGGAAGTAGTGCATGAAACCCATGTCTTTCATCTTGAATTAATCAACTGATCATCACCTGTTAATATGAGATCATCAACATAAAGAACAATGATCAACTTCTTACCTTTTACCATGATGTGGTACAGGTTCACATCCACTTCACTCTTTGTGAAGCCCAACCCAGTGAAGTAGTTGTCGATCCAGGTGCACCAAGCATGAGGTGCTTGCTTCAACTCGTACAAAGCTCTCTTGAGTCGGTACACATGCGACTCACGATTGAAGGTATCAAAACCTTTCAGCTGCTCTATGTACACCTCTTCCTCAATCTTTCCATTGAGGAATGAAGTCTTCACATCCATTTTTTTGATCTTCCAACCCATCTGTACTAATAGTGCCAACATCGATATGATAGGTGAGTACCTTGCTACAGGAGCAAAAGTCTCATCATAGTCGATCCCCTCAACTTGTGAGAAACCATGGGAAACAAATCTTGCCTTATGTTTCTCCACACTACCATCAATAGCTTGATTTACCTTGTAAAGCCAACGGGAACTCACAACTGACTTGTTCTCCAATCTTGGAACCACATCCCAAACACTATTCTGAACTATGGAGTCATAATCCTCCACCATAGCATCAACCCAAATCAACTGCTACAATGCTTCCTCAAAGGAAGATGGCTCGGTCTCAACACATTCCCCAACAAGGGCCATGTAACCAGTGTACCTCTCAGGTGACCTACTCTATCTGCGCTAAGAAGATGGTTCTCCCACATTTTCTCTTGCATTTGACAACAATCTGTCAGCTTCTCTTGTGCGCTTCCGTCCCTCTCTGGAAGAATCTACTTGAGTGGATGTCTCCACTCTCGGAACCTCTGCATGTGGTTGCTTCACATCAGTCTGAGGCTCCTCCTACTTAGGAACCAAAATTTCCTCCTCAACCTGTAGTTGGAGATCCCTCTCAAGGGAAGCTCACATGGCCTTCTTCTCATCAAACTTGAGATCTCTATGAACGACTGTCCTCCGACTGGTAGGCAAGTACACCCTATAGTTGTGGGGTGTATCAGTGTACCCCACAAGTATCCCCAACATAGCTGTCGGCTCAAGCTTCTTCCAGGCATCCTAGGTCACATGGCCATATACCAATGAGCCAAAGATCCTGAAGTGACCCACATCTGGTCTCTTCCTGGAGAAAGCTTCCTCTGGTGTCTTCATCCCAAGTATGCGATGTGGACTTCTATTTTGCAAATGGATCGCTGTGTTTTATGCCTCAGCCCACACATGAAGTGGTAGGCTTTGGTCATGCAGCATCGCCTGAGCTACCCCCACAATCATTCTGTTCTTTCTCTCATCCATCCCATTTTGCTATGGGTAATGAGGTGTCTTCAACTCCGGTTAATTCCTTCCGTTGCATAGAATTCCTTAAACTCTTGAGTGACATACTCTCCACCATTGTCACTTCCCAAGGCATTGATATTCTTCCCTGACTCTTTCTCAACAAAGCTTTGAACTCACAAAAGTTTGAGAAGGTTTAGTCCTTCTTCTACATGAAATAAATCCAGCATTTACGAGAAAAATCATCAATGAAAATCACATAATACCTTTGTTTCATGGTGGATGCTGTCGAGAATGGTCCACACACATCAGTATGAACTCACTCTAATATTGATTCAGCTTGACTGTCTCGATCATGAAAGGAATACTTGGCATACTTTCCCATCATTCTTAGATGAAGAACCATCTCTTTTGCTCCTCCTGATCTCCTCCTGCATCAGATTTGACCACAATCATTCCCAATCTAATAGTTTCTCTCTTCCATTCAGAGAGTCCTAGTAGCTATTCCAGCTCTTTGGAAGACTGAGGAGAGCAAGGCTCACCATATCATCATCGACTGTCTTTATTCCCACACTACCAAGCTCATCTCTGTAGGTGGTGAGCTTGTTCAAATATGTAGAAATAGAATCGCCCTTCTCCATCTTGATTTTCCGAAGCATATCCCTGAGTGCCAATTTACTCTAGTTGCTACTGTTCTGATATAGGTCCTTCAATGTCTTCCACATTGAAAACAGAGTCTCCTTCCCATGGAGACTCAAGACAATATGGTCTCGAACTCCCTCCAGAAGAATCCTTCTCGTCTTTGCCACACACTTCTTCCATTAAGCCAATTCTTGTGCATTCGCTGCAACTGGCTTGGGGATTTCTTGATCAATGAAATCCTTCAAACCATTGTCTTCTAATACTACTTCCATGAGATCCTTCCATGCTATGTAATTCAAGCTGCCATCCAGAGCATATTCGAGTCTCAAGCCATTGAATGCCATTGGTGAACTTTCAGGTGTGATAAGAATTCGATTTTGCAGCTACAACCAAGAACTTCGAACTTCAAATTTCCCTTCTCAGTATACTATTCACAACTTTGATCACCTTTCCTTTGATACCATGTAGAAATTATAACTGTAGATTAACTTGATTATGCAATATAACTAAAGCAAAATACTTAATCTACTTCTACAATCAAACTTGCGGAAGCTGAATCAATTTGAGCAAGATCAAGTAGAACACATATAACAGAGAAGAAAAATCAATACACATGAAACACAAAATAATACTCTGGGGAAAGCGTCAGCTAAAAACCCCGCTATCTGTATTATCATACAAGTAGAAATATCTCAGGATTACACACAGCTTTAGCTCTCACAACTATCTAGCTCTAAGTACAATCCCTCTCACTGCTCATAGACATAATAGACAACTCATATGCCTATCCTCTACCCTCCAAGCCTCCTATTTCCTTGTGCTATTTTTCCTAGGTGTTCCAGCTGTAACCTTGTGTGACATTGATCTCACACACTGCTCCAACATACTGTAAAACTACGCAAATCGCAAAGAATGAATTCCTTCTTCATGCAAGAGATTTTCTTATAGGAAAATTCTTGCAACTGATAATACAATATCGCTGCCTTTAATCTCAACTGGGTCTTTATCTGAACTAACATGCATGAGTTATTTATGAGATAATATTCAGTTATCTGGAGTACACTAGTTTCATGCATGCATGCATTAAATGACTGAACCCACAATTAGTTCCTCAAACTGTTTGGAACTAATTTAACTAGACTTAACTGAGTAAACTGAGTTAACTAATTATAACTCAAATACAACTCATCCTTATCTCTTTAATTAAGGGATAAATTCCTTAATTTAAGGGATAACTATTACATGACTTCACAAAGGCTTCTAGCTTGAATTTCTCCAACTAATTAACTCAAGAGAATTAATTAACTATTTTTCAAGCAGCTGGTGACACTAAATTCGAATTTTAATTCTCAATTTTAATTCAAGGACAAATTAAAATTGGAATATTCTTGTTGCCACATCTCAACATCCACCACTATGCTCGATGCAAAGTACATTGCATGGAGGTAACAGTGCAAAGAATATAACACATACCCAATAGTAGCTTGAATGATTTGATTTGAATACAAAAGATTCAACACTCTACGCACAATTAAAATAACCACACCATTTCTCATTTCAAGTAACCAATAAAATATTTGTGATATATTATCCTAATTGATTTTCAAATAAATCAAATTCTATCAATCCTAACATTCATGCATCGAAATGCTTGAAAAAGTACACAAGGATTAGGGTAGGGAGGAGGTATTAGATCAATATTAATGATTTGAAAATGAAAACAAGTGTCTATTTGAATTTTATTATGACACCTCCTTTTCAATTGTATAGGTCCTCCTATTATTATCTAATTTTATTTTTATCTCCATCCTTGTATCACAATCTTACTATGGTAGAATGGCTAAGGGATGTCCAACAAATTTCTACACAACAATCAATCAATAATTGAAGAACCAAGGGTTTTCCCTTCTCAAGTGGAGAGAAACAAAGGCCAAAGATAATAAAATATCAGCTTGAAAAGTCTCTAGAGTAATGACCCCTTCCCTTCCATACCCCTCTTAGTCCCAAGATCACATATTTATCCTAGTAGGGGGAAGATATAGTCAAGGAAAGTTGAAATATATTTCTTAAAAGTGACTACCATGTATAACATCCTCTTGTAACCTATAAATTATGTGAATTTTATACTTGTCTAGGTGTTGATGGTGTTGGACCCACCAACATTCAAGGGATCTCCCTGATATGAAGTATGAATTAGACCTCACACCATTTGGTATAGGAGTCCTAGTAGTGGATGTTAATGATATTCCTTGGCTACGAATATGCATAAAGTGATGTACGTGACTTTAGTGAGAACAAGTGTGTGATCCTACGGAGAGTCAAGCGTGATGCATGAAGGTTCTGCAACGTGGAATGGAAAATAAGAGAGCCCCTTAAAATCTTGTAATAGTACACATCTTGAAAGGAACACACAAGCATAATGACATCAGAAGATAATATGAAAAATAGTTCACAAGTTAATTGTGATGAATTAATACAACAACACGCATTCAACAAGATTCATAAAAATGAAAACAAAATAGTTCATAAGCATAAGTGTAATTTAAAAAGCATACATTGCAAATTCAAAAAGAATATTCATACTATATTCACAACATGTGCATGAAAGTGTGTCGGCTATGAAATTTTATTAAAAGTGAAAGTGCCAATCATACATACACCACTGACGAACCACTAGCCCCCAATATTGGAAAATGAAGTCAACAACACCTGCTCCTCTAAAGAATAATACTCCCTCTATGATACGAAGAAACCAAGGCTCTCACAAAACTCCCAAGCTCTTTCTAAGCCTAAGCCTAGCCAAAAGATTGACTTCCAAAATCCCTTTACATGAGTTATGAGGTTCTATTTATAACAAGAGGGGGTGACTCTTCAACTCCCCTTTGTGACTTTTGGACTACCCTCTTGACTCTTAAACTTCTTTACAAAATAGCTCATTACATTACATCATAAATCTTCACATTCCAATATTGATACTTGGAATTCCACTCACAAATTAATTACAAATAATATTATAATTTAGACTCATACCCAAATAAGACAAAATAGGGTAGAGACAACTATACATCCTACCAAGACAAAATACTATGATGCTTGAGTTTGGGGAAACTCTAGGTCAACAACTTCCACTTGATGTTTGTCAGTCACATAGTGATTCCCATCTTGGTATTGTGTGATGACATCCCCAAACTGTGTGATAGTGTCTAGCCGGAAGTGGACTCTAGTCTCCATGGAATTTGGGTACAATGGCTTGGAACCAATTTGAACTTCCTTCTTAATCATGATCAACATTTTCCTCGCTTGCAAAAGGCCACTAATGTAGTTGTGCATGTTTTGTCTATTCACCTCCAAGTCCTCCTTGGTAGCAATCTCTCTCAGCTGCTCCAAGTATTCCTCTATCTCCTTTCTGACTTGGTTCTTGGGTTTGGCTTCAGTGAGTGAGCCAACTAATGGGATCCTGTGAGTCTACACCAAGAAATCCAGATTGTTGTATATCTTTGCATATGATTCTTGAATGTTACCAATGAATGAGGTGAGTTGTTTATTGTTCTTAATCAACATTTTCTCTCTTTCTTTCTCCAGCACCTCATGTGGCTTCATTTTCTTACCCAAGTCAAGCGATGCCCCTTTGTATCACATTCTCCATTCATGCATGATAATGATTGTAGCTTGCACAACTCTGAGAGTTTTGAAAAAGTCTTTACACTATTGTTGCAATCCATGCATAGATACAACTCCCTTATGCACGATAAAAATCTCCTCATAGAGATTCAACATGGTCTCTCCAAGTGTCGATACTTAATTAAGTACCGTTTTCCTCATTTCCTCCAAGTGGATTTGTGTAGAAGTTTCAATTTAGGCTACTGTGCGGAGATGTTCAACCTCTTTCTTATCAGGTGGCAAGTTCTTTGCCAATTTCTTATTCTTGACCATCAGACAGTGAGTGTTTGACTTCACTACACCTATGAAGGCTGAGTTGGCTGAGGCAATGGATTTTGGATCTCTCGTGGTGTTATCCACAACTACCCTTTCTCTCATAAAATCAGGAGATGCGAGATCATCTAGAAAATGATTCTTACACACTTGTACAATCTTCTTCTGGAGTTCATTGTTCGACAGATTGTATTTGTCCATAACCATATCATCATCAAGGGGAACAAATTCCCCTTCCTTGCTTGGAGCTAACTTTGTTCGAGGTGGTGGCTATTGAATAGTTACCTATTTTGTGCCAAGCGTCAGGTTGACATCTTGATTATGAAACTTTAGTTCCACCTTCGTGTCATTGGTCTCTATCAAATTTTCAATCTACTGAGCAAGCCCCTGATCTTGCATTTTTCTGTCCTCCTCCTCTGCTAGTTTTCGATTTTGTTCTTTCTCTTCAACTTGTTTCTGCATTGTTTCTTCTAATATTGTACATTTCCTTTCTTCTTTTTTGTGCTTCTGCTTATCTTCTTGTTCTTGCTTCTACTTTTCTTCCTCCAGTATCCTCTGCTCTTCCCTCTTCCTCTATTATGCTCTTTGCATCTTTTGTTTCCTCTTTTCCTTCGCTGCTAAAGCCACTTTCATAATAGTTGGATCCACTTTCATCTTGCAGCTTCTTTCTCTGCCTGGGTTGTGAACAACCTTTTTGTTTCCTTTATCCTAAGCGTGGATACTCCCTTATGTTGGCACTACTTCTATAGTTTCTTCCTTCTGTGGAGTTACCTATGAGGTTCCTTTGAAACTGACTAGCTAGCAGGTTTTGGAGGCATTATAGCAATTCTTCTGTGTATCCTCCTTCCACCAATGAAATGTCTCGTTGAGCCACTAAAAGTGATTTCTCGCAGAGTGGTTTTTGCAAATACTACATGGATCATATGGGTAAAAGTCTCGAGTAACAAATGCAAGCTTCTCTATTGCTTTTCCTTCAGTATCTACAACTTTCAGGTTCTTTATCTCATAGAACCCAATTTGCATAGGAAGAGTTGGCGAAGGTGTTTTCTTCTTCCTATGGATAGCAGCTGAAAACCCTATGGCAAGATGATATGACACTTCTTGCATGATGAGCTTGTTAGTGGCATACCTTGGCAAAACATGTAGTGACTTCTCTTTGCTGAACATTCTAAGGAAAGTGCCATCTCGTGAGGAAAACCAATATGTGATCTATGATATTTCCTCCATTGTTGTAGGTGACATGCAAGGTGGTTCTTCCTCAAAAATCATATTGTATAGTGGAATGAGGAAGTTGTCTATTAGCTTCTCCATAACCCCTCGATGGTTGCAATCCGAGAGCAACTTGCACTGGATGTGCATGACAGGATCTCGAGGTGACCAAGCTCAGCTGATACTAGGGAATGTGTTATGTGCATAAATTGCATCTAGTAAATATGCAAACATATAGAATCTTGCTTTCCTGCCCTTAGGAGGATTCATGGTGTTACCTACGTGAATCTTTAACCATCAAGCCAACAAATCTAACCAGTTGAGAAGCTTCCCATTGTTCACAACCTAGTTCAAAAATATTTTCCACCCTTCCAAAAAGGTCTCTATGCTTTGCTAAACATAGATTCTGAAAGCTAAGATGATCAGCAACTTATAGGTCCTCCTGAGATACCTTTTCTTATATGTGTTGGTGGGTGTCTGTCGAAATTTTAATGGCTCATTCACCCAACTCTTAACAACATCTTTCGTGCAAAATAGTTGTTGGTGGCATAGAAGAGTGAATCCATGAGTGTTTCTAGCTCAGACAAGTAGTACATATGTTGATAATCTACTGCTAGAAAATTATTAAGCCTTCATCTATTGCTACTGCTCAAATTCATGGTCTTCTCATCAATATGTGAGACAATATAGCTGATGACATATACACATGCAAAGGATGGATATCTACATGAAACCCTGTGTAGAATTGATATCTTGAAATTAATGTATACCTTCCCATCCTCTAGATCTGTTGCGAATTCCTTTGCTAAAAAATATTCATTTGCTTTCTTCCATGTAAGATCTGAGTCCTTTTTTACATACATTCGAGTGTTTGCATATACTGGCAATTTTACTAGTGTTTTCTCAACTAATTCCCTGGTATTTCTTTTAGTGGTATCTTTTGAAGTAGTTCTCTTGGGTGGCATGGTAACAGTGAATAATTGAGAGAAGTGTTCAACATTTGTGGCACCTATGGGATAGAAAAGGCACTCGTGGAAAGCAAACAATAGCTTTTTCAAATCTACCTTCAAAGCAAGATCAGATAGCAAATTGGTGCACTGGCTGTGAGAGAGATCACATAGTTTTTATGAGGAAGTGAGGGATACTGGATGTGGGAATTGTACATTGCACAGTCCCAGTAGCCAAGGTGCATCTTGAGCCTTGAGACTATGCAATGTGCAGTCTAGCCTGGGTAGTAACTAGGAGAGACTGCGCATTTCACAGTCTCAATGGCCAAGGGGTAGACTAAGCCCTAGGACTGTGCAATGCATAGTTGAGCTAGCATGTAATATGTATTGTGTGGTCTCGGAGTCCAAGCATCAACTTGAGCTTCTAGATTGTGCAATTCCTAGCTGGGCAATGTGAAAACTAGCCAAGGGAAAGTGAAAAATTTCCCGGTGGAAGTGTGGAAAGTTAAAACATAGATATTACTAAGTGTAGATGGATCAATGTGAATCAAGTGCAGAAACTTATAAAATGGAGTGAAAAACAATTATGTGAGAAGAGTCTCCAAAAGGGCGATAATTAGTGTACAAAAAAAGAAAATCAATGTGACACTTATGAAAAACAAACGAAAACTAAAAAAAAAACTTCTAAAATCTAATACAAGTTAAAACTCGAACAACAATGAAGAGAAACAAGAAAAACATCACTCGTATAAGCAAAAGAACAAAAAATGAAAAAGGAAAAATTCACCCCGAAAAAGAAACGACAACTCCACCGAAGGTTCCTTGATCTCCTCGGGAATGCTAGAGCTCCAAGATAAAATGTACAAATGAGATCTAGAGGCATCTATTAAATATAGTTGTACGGATTGGGGTGCATGCCTAAAATCAAGGAAAAAGTGACATTTGGAGAAATTTTCTAAAAACAGGGTCTGTGACACCTTCTTGAAACTAATGATTGATCCCTACTTTTTAGAAATTCCTTTTTGATTTTTTTTTCTTCTTTTTTCTTTTTCAAGAAACTTTCCATGCACACTGTTGGGAAAGATTGTGCAATTCTGGGGAACTGAGCAACTTTCTAGCTTAGTGCATTGCGCAATTTTTGAGCTCGAGGAGTGGATTATATAGTATTTGACCTTAGTGTTGGGCTACCTTCCATGACTACGCAATTCTCAAGCTGAAGGCTAGCTTTCCCTCATGGATTGTGCAGTTTCTAGAGTCAAGCCCAAAACTTCTAAAAGATCAAGTTAGAAGGTTGCTTGTGACTCAAAAGATCAGCTAAATATGAAAACAAGAAAACACAAACACAAGAGAAAATAATAAGTCTTAATCAACTCATGAATCAATGCCTTTGGTTGGTCGCACAGTTTCCTTTGTTAAGGACTCAGTTTCTTTTGTTCATGAGTTTAAAGGTTTGAAGCTTACCCCTGGCGATTTTTTGGTGAGCTTCGATGTGGTGTCCCTTTATACAAATATCCCCATCAATGAGGCCCTTAATTTCATAAATAGGATCATTGATGATGACATTGCCAACTTAGTGGGCCTTTGCCTTACCTCTACCTTTTTTAGCTTCCAAGGGGAATTTTGTGAACATACATGTGGTGTTATTATGGGATCCTTGCTATCCCCTATTGTTGTTAACTTATTCATGGAGAATTTTGAGACCAAATATTTAGCCTTCGCTCCTTTTCAACCCAAGTATTGGAAAAGATTTGTCGATGAGACTTGTGTCATTTGGTCCCATGAGCGCGAGAAGTTAGACCTTTTCCTTCATCATCTTAAATCTCAATCTGACTCCATCAAATTCACAATGGAGGTTGATGTTGATGGGTGCCTTCCTTTCCTTGATGTTCTTCTGTGTTGGTTGGATGATATCTCCTTGTCACACCATGTTTTCCGTTAAAAAACTCACATGAAGCAATATCTTCATGCGAGCTCCGACCATTTCATGGCCCAGAAGTTTGGACTTCTTAACACTCTAGCTACCCATGCCTTAAGAATTTACAATGTTAGTCACCTAGAGGAGGAGAAATCTCATCTTTTGAAGGTTTTTGAAAAGAATGGTTATATCAATCACCAAGGTCTTAAGGCTTTTCAAAGAGCCAGTAAGGCTCCCAAGGTTAAAAAAGCTATATATGATCTAGTTTCCATGGTTAAACTTCCTTTTATCCATGGAACCACAGATAATATTTCTCATATCCTTTAAAAAAAAAGATATTTGCTACCTTTAACCTCCTTAGTACCATCAGAAGTTCCCTTAGATATATTAAGGGCCCAGTTAATCCTAAAGACATGAAAAGGGTTTATTCAATCCCTTGCTCCCGTGGGATTCCCTACACTAGGGAAATGGTTCACTCCATTAATCTTCATATTCAAGAACATGCTACAAACATCATACACAGTCATCCCCACTCATCAACTATTGCTGAGCATGCAAAGAAACATATGCATCATTTCTACATTGAGGACTCCCAGGTCATCACTAGGATTGATCACTTTCATCATAGGAGGTTATAGGAGGCCAATGAAATTGAAAATCATATGAGGAATTTCAATAGGGATGATGGTTGGAAATTAAGTAGGACTTGGGTTCCTGCCCTTTCGTCTTGATTTCTTTGTTTATTTTAATATGTAATTTAATTTATTCATTATTTTGTTTTGTTTTTATTTTTGTGATCCCTCGAGCCTTTTTTCTTCTTAAAATTTCTTCCATTTTTCTGTTTTATGGCTCTTCTTATGTTCACTTTTTTTTTTAATGTTTTCATTTAAGATTCATTAATATTTTACTAATAATATGATTATTTATTTTAAATATTAACTCATGCACATTAGTAATTTTTAAATTAGTACTATATTTATACTGCATTTCTTTTATGTGTTTTGATCTTCTCTTAATCATTATTTATGTTCCTTAATATTAGTAATTATTTTATTCATTTTATAATTTTTATTTAGTATCGTTCCCAACTAATTAACTTATTTAATATTATTTTGACCTAACTAATCTTTAACATTCTTCTTATAACTGAATTTATTTAATTTACTAAACTAAATTTATAATGTTTACTTTTGGTACCTAGGGCATCTCTACTATTTATACCTAATTATGGATCTGGTTTTTTATCCTTGTCCTGAGGATGAACCACAATAGATGGTTCAAAACGTTGACTCAAAAACAATGATGTGATTATTCCTAAATACATTTTGATAACAAATCATAAATACTTGATGACAGTCAAAGGTAAGCTCATGTCAATAGAAAGGAAGGCATCAAAATCAAAGTGTAGGAAAATTTTGGAGGGTGTTTGTAGATGCTACAACACTTGGCAACACACTAGTAGAACTCTATCTCTCTGTATGGGTCTTGCCTCATGCATAGCAAGTATAACTCTTTAGGAAGTATTTTTTATTTCATCGATTACCATGGCTTCTTCACTTAGCTTGCATTAAAGATATAATTCCTACCATTCTCTTCATCGGTAGCACACTTAACCAAGCCAAAATTAAGTTGTTTCGATTAGAGATGAGGAGTATATACATACACAAGTGAAAAGAAATGTTAGAGTCTTATTTTTCATCTATGCTATTTCTTTGCTACTAGGAGGCCTAGATAATAACCCGTCGGAGTCACTTCAAGAACACAATCATTTCTCCACTACCAGCGAGCCTGGACAGTACCCCAACAGAGTTTCTTGCTTCACCCTTCTACGCAGGAAGCATTTCTCCTCTTTTTCCTTCATTTTATTTTTTTCATTTTGTTAATAGAATTGTGCATAGGCGTTTATTGATTTAACAAGGCAAAAGAGGGATCTCGACTTATTGAGAGTTGAAGAGGTTGTCCCTTCAAAGAATGATATTTATATATACCTCTGACACACTTTTTAAGGTTTTCCTCCCCTCCTTACTCTACTCGACTTAGCTGACAAGGATTAACTAAAAATAAAAAAGATTGATTAGAGTAGGCAATACTAGTTATAAGTTCAAGCATCATCATTCCACTGTGGTTTTATCCAAAAATAATGTATTTTTCCATCAGAGTATCATCAACTAAAAGAAAGCAAGATTCACACGAAGAGAGGTAATAAACAGATAACCAAGCTTTGATAGTAGCACAACTACCTCGTGCAATTCACCGTGCATGCTTCAGAAACCAATCATGATTTCATGTGGAAGCTATTCTACAACTGTAAAGATGAAAAGACATGGAAAGAGTAGAGCGGAAAGTAAATCAAGGCAACACAAAACAAATCAAAACAACATAGAAAAACAAATGACTACTCCTATCCTAACCTAATCAGCGAATAGGTCAAACCTATGTGAAATGATATTTCAAATGTAACCACCAACGTATCAATTGGCCTATCTAAGGGAGGGAATTCATATCAAGAAATATATTCAAACATAAACTTAAACAAGAAAGATAAGGAAATATATACCAAGATGTTTGAAATTTCAAAATGCATGCATAAAATTATGAAAGAAACGCACATGATAAGCAATATGTGGATGCATTAAGGTGTTTATACACACCGCAACTTGAAGATGTGCAACAAAAAACTTTCCAACTATGGAAAAGGGAAAACATAAATAAAGAAGAAAATTTTTGTTTTGCAATCGTTCTCGTCAAGTATGACTCCTCCAATTACTGAGCAATAGGATCATGCAATGCGGATGGAAGATGTTAAAATTGTGAGAGAGATTTATTTTCAATGTGTGTGGTAGAGTGATGAGAAGCCTTGGAAGATACATCACTATTCTAATCAGAATTGGAACTGATCTCAAGACTATGAAAACTTGACATAACCATTAGCTCGGGCTGAAGTGCCTTGACAACTTGCGGAAGTTCCAAATCATTAGAAGGTAGATCATCGAAGAACAGTGGCTTGGAAAAATCAGAATCGCGATCGGATGAACGAGTGAAAATATCATGACAGCCATGATCAGAAAGTTCAAGATCAAGAACAGAGGCATCATCATGATCTAACGAATCATGAGGAAAAGATGGAAAACAAGAGATTTCACCCTCTAACTCTTTGGAATGGTGGGGTGATAGATTGGGGAGATTTAAAAGAGACGATTTGTCCTATCTACATTCAGATGAAAAACTGACATTCCATGAGTTCTGAAAATGATCAAAAGTAATAATGTCATTAGAAACTAAATTTTTGCTAGATTCAACAAGAGTGACAGAATCACAGAAAATGTCAGGATAATGACGAAGAGGTGTGAAAGGATAAAAGTCAACCTTCATCGCATATTGTTGTTAAGATGTGGCCTTCCACACATAGTCATCATAAATTATATCACAAGTTTTTTATGCAACATCAACTCCATCCTAAACTTGATCCTCACGAACATCCAAAGAAACATTGGAAACGAGTGAACACAACAACTCACAATCTGAAGGACCAAAGGAACCAAAGGATGGAGGATGAGGAGATAACACTTCATCACAAACATTAGATTGGCAGTCCAAACTTACGCTGGAATTGTGAATATGTGGGGTGGGAGAAGATGGTGGTAAATCGATAGTTAAATTCTCAAGTTTTCCCACTTCAACCTACGAAACTGGAGTTTTTTTATAAGAAGAAGTTGGAGAGTCATTGAGAACAAAAACTTCGTACATCGCAGATTTTGAAGCTCTAATACCACAGTATGTTGGGAGACTTTCAAAAGATTCATATTTGTGTGGATTCATTGAAGTGTGAACAAGAAATTCAAATTTCTCTTTCATTAAAGGCCAATCAACATCATCTTCATAAAATTCAAAGAAAAATTGAATGAAACGATTGTGAAAATATCAAGAGATTCATCAAGTGCTTTTTGCAATTGCATAATTTTCTTGAACACAGATTTGTAATCATACCTATCAAAGGCATGATAATGTTTTGTGGAAAGATGCTCTAAAGAGTGCATGGAAGTGACAGGAAATGTGTAACACCATTCCCTTATGCACCCCTCAAAAATAAGAGTGAAAAACCTACAAGCAACTTCCACGCAATGAATATTATGCTTCGTCCAAAATTCAAGAAAATGGGTGGTGTGCTAAAAGAAGGTTGTTTCACCCTCGCCATTGATTTTGAGATTTGACAAGTCATTAATGATTTCCATCGACACTTTTAGTTTTGAGATTTTAGAAAAACATGTCGGGGATAAGATATGGGATGAAGCCATTAACGAGTGTAGAAAGTTCAAATAGACTTCATGGGATCAGTTTGTCATCTGGCCCTCCTTCTAGCACCAAAAATGTTAATGGTATTGGACCTGCCAACAATGAGGGGATATCCCTGTTATGAAGTCCCAATTAGACATCACTCTATTTGGTATAGGAGTCCCAGTAGTGGGTTTTAAAGATATGTGTTGGTTGTGAATACGAATAAAGTGATGTATGGTGACTTTGCTGAGAACAAGTGTGTGACCCTATGGAGAGTCAAGTGTGATGCATGAAGGTTCTGCGACACGGAGGGAAAATAAGTGAACCCCTTAAAATCTTGTAATAGTATGCGGCTTGAAATGAACACACAAGCATAATTACATCACAAGATAATACATGAAATAGTTAACAGGTTAGTTGTGATGAATTAATACAACAACACACATTCAACAAGATTCATACAGATGGAAACGAAATAGTTCATAAGCATAATAATAAGTTAAATAACATACATTGCAAATACAACAAGAATAGTCCTACTATATTCACAACATATGCATGAAAGCATGTTGTCTCTGAGATTTTATTAAAGGTGAAAGTTCCAATCATACATACACCATTCATGAACCACTAGCCCCAATAGTGGGACGTGAATTCAACAACATCTTCTCCTCCAAAGAAGAATACTCCCTCTATGCTAAGGAGAAGCCAAGGTTCTCACAAAACTCCCAAGCTCTTTCTAAGCCTAAACCTAGCCAAAAGCTTGGCTCCCAAAAGCCCTTTACATGTGTTATAAGGTTCTATTTATAACAAGAGGGGGTGACTCTTCAACTCCCATTTGTGACTTTTGGACTACCCTCATGACTCTTCAACTTCTTTACAAATAACTCATTACATTACATAATGACTCTTCACATTCCAATACTAACACTTGGAATTCCACTTACAAATTAATTACAAATAATATTACAATTTACACGTGTAACCACATAAGACAAAATAGGGTAGAGCCAACTATACAACCTAATAAGACAAAATACTATGATGCTTGAGTTTTGGGAAACTCTAGCTCAACAACTTCCACTTAATGTTTGTTAGTCACGTAGTTGTGTCAAGCTTCGTACTATGTGATGACATCCCCAAATTGTGTGATAATGTGGGGCTAGACGCAAACTATAGCCTCCATAGCATCCAGGTATAATGACTTGGAACTAGTTTCAACTTCCTTTTGAAGCATGATCAACATTTTCACCAATGTAGTTTTTCATGTTCTAACTATTCTCCTCCAAGTCCTCCTTGGTGGAAATATGTCTCAGTTTTTCCAAGTATTCCTCTATCTCCTTTCTAACTTGGTTCCTAGGTTTTGCTTCAGTGAGTGAGCCAACTGATGGGATCTTGTGGGTCCTCACCAAGAAATATAGACTGTTGTATATATGTTTATACGAGGCCTAAATGTTACCAATGAATAAGGCAAGTTGTTTGTTGTTCTGAATTGACATTCGCAATCTTCTTTCTCCAGCACTTCCTATGGCTTAATTTCATTACCCAAGTTAAGTGGTGCCCCTTTGTATCAAATTGTCCATTCATGCACGACAATGATTGCCACTTGTACATTTCTAAGAGTTTTGTCAAATTATTTACACTATTTCTGCAAACCATGCATGAGGATAACTTCCTTATGCATGGTAACAAGATCCTCATAGGTATTCTGCATGGTCTCTTCAAGTGTCAATACTTCATTAAGTATCATTATCCTCATTTCCTCTAGGTGGACCTGTGTGGAAGTTGCATTATGAGCTGTTGCATAGATTTTTTCAACCTATTGCCTGGCAGCCTACAATTTCTTTGCCAATTGCATATTCTTTGTCATCAGACACTGAGTGTTTGACTTCATTGCACCAGTGAAGGCCAATTTAGTTGAGGCAATGGCTTCGGGATCTCTCCTGATGTTGGCCACAATTACCCTTTCTCTTAAAAAGGCAGGAGATGTGAGATCATCTGGAAAATTGTTCTTATGCACTTGTAAAATATTCTTCTTCAGCTCGTTGTACAATAGATTGTACGTGTCCATAACTAAATCATCGTCAAGAGGAACAACTTCCCCTTCATTGCCTAGACCTAACTTTTCTACTAGAGGTGGTGGAGACTGAATAATGACCTATTTTGTGCTAGGCATCAGGTCAATATATTGATTCTGTGACTCTGGTTCCACCTTTGTGTCATCAATCTCTATCAAATTTTCAATTTGCTGAGCAAGCTCCTGATCCTACCTCTGTCTTCCCTCCTCCTCTTCTAGTTGTCAATCTTGTTCTTGCTCTTAAACTTGTTTCCATGTTGTTTCTTCTACTATTACTCATTTCCTTTCTTCTTACTCATGCTTATGCTTCTCTTCTTGTTCTTTCTTCTATTTTTCTTCCTCTAATCTCCTATGCTCTTCCCTCTTCCTTCGTTCTCCTCTCTACATCTTCTATTTCCTCTTTTCCTCTGTTGCTAAAGCCACTTTCATCACAGTTGGATCCACTTTAATCCTGCATCTTCTTTCTCCCCCTGGGTTGTGAGAAACCTTTCTCTTTCATTTATCCTACATGGGGTTGATCCCTTCTATTGGAACTACTTCTAGAGTTGTCACCTTCTGTGGAGTCACCTGCGAATTTCTTGCAAACCTGACTGACTTGCAGGTTTTGGAGGCATTATAGAAATTCTTCCATGGATCCTCCTCCTTCCAATGAAATTTCCTACTAATCCACTAAAAGTGAATTCTTGCACAATGGTTTTTGCAAATACCATGTGGATTGTATGGGTTAAAGTCTCTAGTATCGAATGCAAACTTCTCTATCTCTTTTCCTTCCATATCCATGACTTTCAAGCTTATCTTGTATCATCCAATTTGCATAAGAAGAGTTGGTCAAGTTTCTTTCTTCTTCCTATGCAAAGCAACTAACAACCCTATGGCAAGATGATATGACACTTCTTGCATGATGAGCTTGTCAATGGCATACCTTGGAAAAACATGCGATGGGTTCTATCTGCCAAACATTCTAATGAAGGTGACATCTAATGAGGCAAACCAATCTGCAATCTATGATATTGCCTCCATTTCCATAGGCGACATGTAAGGTGGCTCTTCCTCAAATATCATCTTGTATAGCGGAATTAGGAAGTGGTTATTTTGCTTCTCCATAACCCCTTGATGGCTGCAATTTGAGAGAAAATTGAAGTGGATGTGCACGACAAGATCTCGAGGTGACCAAGCCCAGTTCATACCAGGGAATGCGTTATGTGCACAGATTGCATCCAGTAAATATGAAGGCATATATAATCTCAATTTCACACCCTTGGGAGAATTCTGGGTGTTACCTACATGGACCATTAACTATCAAGCCAACAACTCTAACCAATTGAAATACTTCCCATTTTTCACAACTTGGTTCAGAAATATTTCCCACCCTTCTTGAAAGGTCTCTGTGCTTTTCTGACCATAGATTTTTCAAGCTAAAATGATCAGCAGTTGATAAGCCCTCCTAAGAGACCTTGTCTTATATGTGTTGGTGAGTGTCTGTCGAAATTTTGATGGCTCCTTCACCCAGCTCTTAACAACATATTTTGTGCCCAAATAGATGTGGGTGGCATATAAGAGTGAATCCATGAGTGTTTCCATCTCATGAAAGTGGTACATACGTCGATAATCTGCTACCAAAAAAGTATCAAGCCTTTGTCCACTGGTATTGCTCAAATTCACAGTATTATTGTTAATTTTTGAAACTACAGTCAAATTCCACTTTGGACATCTCATATGATGAATATAATAATTGCAATAGATTCCCATTTTCGAGAGGACCAAAATCGACCTAAAGATCACCTTCTTTGGACAAGCAGAATTTGTTTTTTGAATTTATTTACTTACTCGTGCATATTGGTTTAGGTCGGCTCTAAGCACATGTTAAATTGGATAGGTCGGGATCAACCCCAAGTGTACCCTCATAAAATCTTATAAATAGAATATACCTCAAGCTCATTTGTACACATTGATCAAGCCATCTTCTCTTCTCTTTTTTTCTTAGTTTACATAGGTATGACCAAGGAAAGCTCACACAAAGGGTATGAATATACAGGGTCAAAGCCTACACGTGTCTAGGGTTTCTAGATCTCAGATGTTGGCTCATAATTGATGGTTTTCCTCCCTGGAAGCTTACACAATATGGTCTTGAGAGTGTGCGGGGAGTCTTGGATGCTAGCATAAAGTGTTTATGGGAGCGTCCGGGAGGCTAGGGTTTCCAAAGTCTAGCTCAGTCTCTAGATGCATACATAGAATGGTCTAGGGAGCATCCGGTCTACCATAGATCCTCATACAAAATATTTATGAAATTATCCAGGGTTTGAGGTATATTCAAGTATGTTTGACCCCGGATACCCTCATCTAGTTCACCTGGGAGCGTCCAGATCTGTTCTAGATGCAGTCATCCAGTTCTGCAAATAGCGTCGATTACTGCTATAGATGCTCACACATCTCCTCTGTAGAAATTTTGAATAATATGACACTTATTCATAGAGATTATCCTAATTATACACTATTTGTGGAATCATGCATAATACATAACCTCCTCTACGTTGATCATCAATTTTGTGAAATTAAGAAACAATCGCATGCGCACATTGAAAGCATCAATCACACATATCAACACAGTATGTACACGGGGAAAGCATACAGCTGAAAAACCCCCAACTATCTATATATTATATTTATTGAGAACATGTAACAATACATAGTACAATACTCCTCGCAAGTACTCAGTACTATATCCACCTATTACACACAAACTAACTCAGATCTGAATCAATCACAGGTTCAAATCTCCTCCACTGCTTGCCTGCCTCCACTGCGCAATCCTGCATGAGAATAGATGAGGAATCAGCTCCAAATTCGTATTCCCTTTGCCTATACCACGCAATCCTCATTGGCAATACTCAATCCATTGATTGTGCAAATCTCATGCACAACTATAGTCACAACTGACAGCTGTCTTGCCCTTTCACTCATCCCTAACACTTGTCTCCACTGAACTGTCCATGCAATGAGTTAACTGATGTATTCTTTAGTTGATTTATGAGTTAATAATTAGTGAATTAATTAATAACTAATTCACACCACTCATCACTAGTGTATTTGTTAGTTAAATTAAATACAACTAGTTCAACTAGTCAAACTGAACACAACTCCATCAACTCCTCAATCAACTCCACCAAACTCAATCACTTGAGTTCTAACTGAAGTCCATCATGCAATAGCTCAACTAACCCATTAGAAAAGCATATTTCCTTTTGGAAGTTGCATGTGCCACATCCGTAGCTCGAACGGAAGTACTGCAAGAGGATAAGATAATGTTTATAGTCCAAATATTATTAAGAGCTAATAATATTCGGCTGTTCTATTTTTAGACTGGCAGTCTAAAATAGACTCCGCCCATATGTCTAAAAATAGAGGTCCATCTATTTTTACCAACATGACCAATCATCCATAAATAGCATCCTACAACTCATAGACCATGATCCATATGTCTAAAAATAGATTTTGCGCCAAAAATAGCCTGCGGGCCCACTTAGTGAAGGCAATTTCTTTTCACTAAGCTCCATCATCTTGTTGCATTTTCAACACCCCCTCTCAACAAGATTATGGATTATCTGCAACCCCTATCCTGTCTCTGTGGTATTCGAATTTTCTCCTGGTGAGCGCCTTCGTCAAGATATCAACATCCTGATCCTCCGTGGGAATATATGAAAGTAACATGATTCTCCACTGAACACAATCTTTGCTATGATGGTACCTGATGTCGACCGTTGAGCCTCCTAGCCACTCTACATCCGTGAAGCCACATAGCTTCACCTCATCCTCTTGTGTGTACCACAATCCATATCCCGATGTGCCTCTCTTGAGCCTGCACACATGCGACTCCACCAACTGTCGATAAACGGTGGCATCCACTACCTCCGCTGAAGTAGCATCCTCCTTCCTCCAACCTCCAAGAAGGAACGTAGTCTTCACATCCATCTGATGGATGTGCCACCCCATCTTCATCACTTTGTAGATCCATCTCGAACCCACCACTGATTTCCCCTCTGGTCTTGGGACAATCTCCCATGCACTGTTTCTGACAATCGAATCATACTCTTCCACCATGGCATCTACCCATGCGGGATCCTCCGCATCTTCCTCGAAAGAGGATGGCTCAGTCACGACACATTTGCTCACAAGAGCCATGTATCTAATGTACCGATCTGGTGACTGTCTCTGTCTGCGCTATGATGTAGGTGGTCCTACAACCTTCTCTGCATCTTGAGCCAGTCGCTCAGCTTCTATAGTGCGCTTTCGCCCTCTGATGGTTGGTGCTGCATGAGTGGTCTCTTCCACTCCATGAAATTCATCTTGTGGCTGATCCATGTCCTAAATCTCATCCTTAGGAACTAATATCTCCTCATCTGCATGCAAGTGTGGCTCCCTCTCAAGCGAACACTTCATGGCTTTCTCCTCCTGAAATTTTATATCCCGTCGCACAACAGTCTTGCGACTGTCTGGCAAATACACACGATAGTTGTGGGGCATAGCAGTGTACCCCACAAATATATCAACCTCTGCGGTTGGCTCCAGCTTCTTCCTGGCATCCTTCGTCACATGCATGTAAACAGGAGAACCAAAAATCCTCAAATGGGAAATATCAGCGCTCTTACTAGAATAAGCCTCCTCAGGTGTACTCATGCCAAGTATCCTGTGAGGACAACGGTTCTACACATATACTGCAATATTGCATGCCTCCGCCCACAAGTGAAGGGGTAGGCTCTGATCATGCAACATCGCCTGTGCAACACCCACGATCGTTCTATTCTTCCGCTCAGCAACCCTGTTCTGTTGTGGGCTATGGGGAGCTATGAGCTCTCTTCGAATCCCTTCTGCACTGCAAAAGTCCTTGCACTTGCCAGAGATGAATTCACCACCATTGTCGCTCCTAAGAGCCTTCACCTTCTTCCCCAATTCCTTCTCGAGCAGTGCTTTGAACTCACAGAACTTTGAGTATGTCTCGCTCTTCTTATGCATGAAGAAGATCCAACACTTTCTAGAGAAACCATCAACAAAGATCACATAGTACCTGTGCTTTGCTGTCGAAGCACTAAGAAAGGTCCACACATGTCTGTGTGAATTCTCTCAAGGATAATCGTGGTGCGACTATCCTTCTCGTGAAAGGTGGCTTTCACAAATTTTCCCAAAATACACCCCTTACACTAATCTGACTGTGCAAGAGTGCCTTTAGGAAGCCCAGTAGAAATCTGCTACAGTATTTTCAAGGCTCCATGGTGAAGGTGGCCCAATCTCAGGTGCCACAGCTCGCCATCATCCCGGCTCACCACTTCTTTTGCCTTGCATGCCATTTCTACGGAGCCATCTACATGCAACTGATAAAGGTTCTTGACTTGAACCCCTATCTTCCGGGTTTCTCCAATTGTCTTACTGCGCAGGAAAGCATTTCCCTTGCTGAAAAAAACATCATATCCCTTGTCTTCTAACATCGCCACGGAGATAAGATTCTTCTTCAATCCTTGAACATGCATCACTTCCTTCAATACGGAGGGTTTACCAAACTCCCTCTCAAAGGAAATGGTACCGATACCGGTCGCACTGTATCTACCATGACTGCCCATCTCGATGTGCACTCCAAGATCATTCTCATCCAGATCAAAAAACAAATCTCGATCTCCTGTCATGTGAAAATACACACCACTGTCCAAGAACCAGACTGTTCCCATCACACTTGATACCAAGTATGCGATCAGTGAAAAATCTAGCTCAAACTGTGAAGCTAAGGCCTCTCCAGCTGCAGATCTAGTAGCTTGCTTATTTTTCTTCTTCTGCAGACAATTTGTGGCATAGTGTCCGTGCTAGTGACAGTGAAAGCACTTCACTTTGGACATGTCCTGCTTCTAGCCTTTCGCACTAGAATGAGAAGCTTTCTTGTTCTTCCCCTTCTTTGCTTTGGCAACCAAAGTGAAATTTTCTTCATCAGGTGCCTTTGATGAAGATTCGTCCCTGGTATTCTGCTTGATCTCCTCTTGCACAAGATCCGAACAAAGTCTCTCCCATCCTGGCAGCTTCTCCCAACCATTGACAAAGTCCTGATAGGAATGCTAACTCTTCGGAAGACCAAGGAGAGCCAAGCTCACCAAGTCCTCATCATCGACTATCACCCCCACACTTCCCAGCTCATCCCGCCATTGGGTGAACTTCGTGAGATACTTGGGCATACTGTTGCCTTTCTCACACTTTATGTTTCTGAGTTTATCCTTGAGTGCCAAATTCCTCTGGTCGCTCTTGCTTTGGAATATATCTGTCAACGCTTTCCACATCAAGTATGGAGAAGCCTTTCCATGGAGGCTAGACACAATGTGATCCCTCACTCCCTCCAACAGAATCCTTCGACACTTTGCTATCTTCTTTTGGCAATCCCTGACTTCAGCAGCATCAGTAGGTTTTGGGACATCCGCATCTATGAACTCCTTCAACCCATTATCATCTAACACCGCCTCCATCCTGTCCTTCCATGCAATATAGTTCGAGTTTCCCTCAAGGGCATACTCCAATCGCAATCCGTTGAAAGACATTTCAACTTTGACACCAAGAAAACACTGCTGCAAATTCGAATTCCACCAGCTCAAAACTCAACCGCTTCTGATCTAAAATTCATGAGAACAAAGTATTTCTTGTACAGAGATCGACTATATGGTCATTCACCGGATATCTCACCTTCCAAAAGAAGGATGAATCCAGAGGCTACTTGGCCCGACTACAGACTCTGCCTGAAGAAATAAAATGTAAACACTTTCTGAATAATAGATCCGATGATCAACTTCGCTTTGATATCCTATAGAAATCTCTTCTACAAATCAACCAGCTCTGATACCATGTAGAAATTTTGAATAAGATGACACTTACTCACAGAGATTATCCTGATTATACATTATTTTCGGAATCATGCATAATACATAACCTCCTCTATGTTGATCATCAATTTTGCGGAATTAAGAAACAATCGCATGGGCACATTGAAGCATCAATCACACATATCCACACAGTATATACCTGGGGAAAGCATACAGCTGAAAACCCCCAACTATCTATATATTATATTGATTGAGAACATGTAACAATACATAGTACAATACTCCTCGCAAGTACTTAGTACTATCTCCACCCGTTACACACAAACTAGCTCAAAACTGAATCAATCACAGGTTCAAATCTCCTCCGCTGCTTGCCTGCCTCCACTGCGTAATCCTGCATGAGAATAGATGAGGAATCAGCTCCAAATTCGTATTCCCTTTGCCTATACAACGCAATCCTCATTGGCAATACTCAATCCATTGATTGTGCAAATCTCATGCACAACTATAGTCACAATTGACAGTTGTCTTGCCCTTTCACTCATCTCTAACACTTGTCTCCACTGAACTGTCCATGCACTGAGTTAACTGATGTATTCTTTAGTTGATTTATGAGTTAATAATTAGTGAATTAATTAATAATTAATTCACACCACTCATCACTAGTGTATTTATTAGTTAGACTAAATACGACTAGTTCAACTAAGTCAAACTGAACACAATTCCATCAACTCCTCATTCAACTCCACAGAACTCAAATCACTGAAGTTCTAACTGAAGTCCTTCATGCAATAGCTCAACTAACCCATTAGAAAAGCGTATTTCCTTATGGCAGTTGCATGTGCCACATCTGTAGCTTGAACTAAAGTGCTCCAAGAGAATAAGATAATGTTTATAGTCCAAATATTATTAAGAGCTAATAATATTTGACTGTTCTATATTTAGACTGGTAGTCTAAAAATAGACTCCGCCCATATGTCTAAAAA